>JAHKKF010491068.1:0-12625 GCA_019740295.1 Labeo calbasu | reverse complement strand
AGTTTATAACTCTTCTAAAAAAATGTCTTTAAATTCTGAGTTTATATATCACATTTTTGATTTTTAGATCTGATTTTATGTTTATTTTTATGCCATGGCATCAACATGATTCCTAATAGTTTACAACCAATTTTATTTCTGCAATGTTTTACTTTTATATGCAGGCTGAATGTGAGTTTGCTAAAATAAAAGCTGTTTGGCTGTTGGTTAGCATTATTCATTTGGCCGCACAGTGACGTCAGTGGAAAAGGGAAAGTTGATGAAGAGGAAGAGCTTCTAATTTAATTTTGATGACACAATTTTTTTTTTCTTTAGACCAACATTCTCAGATGCACAGCTCACAATTATGATTAAGTACGCATGTATAATGTTGAATTGATAACGTAAAAAAGATAAAATCTGTCTCTCAGGTTTAGGTTGAGCAACTAAAAACAGCTCCGGGGTCAGCGACCTCTGCTTCTCTCTCAGGTTAATGTCTTTTCCTGCCTGTGCTTTGAGAATGACTTTGACATTTAGCCGTTCTATAAATAGACTGCAGGGGTAAAGTTTGCAGAGGGGGTGCTTTCTTACAAAAACTTTTATTACTATCATGATGTCAGTGGTCACATGGCAATGGAGAAATTGCTGAATAGCCTTCAATACGAGTTATAAAAATGAGACAAGGTACATAAGACAGCGTTATATTATTCACTGTGTAATATGCTGTTAATTCACTTCATGTAAACTCTCAGTGCCACAGTCACTCAGACAACTGCTGAAGCTAGCATTAAGCTAGCATGCATGGGTGGTGTTGTCAAGTCATCAAGTGGAGCATGGGAGCATGTTACTTTTCTGAGCAATTTTGGAGATGAATCAGCTAAACTAGTTACAAATTTGATTATATGTTACCATTCAAAAGTTAGGGGGTCAGTGCCTTTTTTTTTTTTTTAATAAATTAATTAGGGCTGTCAAAATAAAAGTTTAAGTTTGCCTAATATTTGTGTGTTTACTGTGTGTTATTATGTATATATAAACACAAATTAATGTATATATTTAAGAGAAATATGTTATTTATGTACAAAATATTTTTATTTATATATACTTTAAATTATATAAAAAATATAATAAATACATATACTTAGAAATGTTTCTTAAATATATACATGAATGTGTTTTTATTTCTATATATATAATTGCACACAGTACACACACATATATTAGGCAAACTCAAACTTTTTTGTATGCGATTAATCGCAATTAATCGTTTGACTGCCCTAAAATTAATTCATTTATTCAGTGAGGATGCATTAAATTGATCAAAAGTGACAGTGTCAATTATAATGTTAGAAAATATTTCTTTTTCAAATAAGTGTGGTTCATCAAAGATTTCTGGGTGGGGAAAAGTCACGTTTCCACAAAAATATGCAAACCTGTTTTTAACATTGATAAAATAAAAAAACAGGTAATGATGCTGAAAATTCAGCTTTGCATCACAAGAATAAATTAAATTTTGAAACATTAGACAGTAAAAAAAAATTAGACAGTAGTTATTTGAAATGGTAATAATATTTCACAATTATACTGTCTATTTTTACTGTATTTTTAATCAAATCTGCATCCAGTCTGAATTTTTTTCAAAAACCAACCCAAAGCTTTTGAACGGTAGTGTATTATATTACTTTGATTATGTCTTTCTCTCTCTCGGTTTAAGCAGAAACGATTACATTGCCAAAGCAGTAAGAAACCAGTATACAAACATAGAACTGTTTTATTTGTGATATTTACACAGATGTTCTGAAGTGTTTATTTATATGTCAAACTGTTTGTGAGTCCTGAAGTGTTATTAATATATGCATGTGCATTCTCTCTGTCTCTATCACAGGTGGTCTGTCAGGACTGTAAGATGACTGAGTATAAGTTGGTTGTTGTGGGAGCAGGTGGTGTTGGGAAGAGTGCTTTAACCATCCAACTCATTCAGAATCACTTTGTGGATGAATATGACCCTACTATTGAGGTACGTAATGACCATCTGACCTCCTCTTTCCTTACAGGGATAGTTTACCCAAAAATGAAAATTTGTTCATTAATTACTCACCCTCATGTCATTCCAAACCCATAAGACCTTTGTTCATCTTCAGAACACAAATTAAGAATTGCTTTCTGACCCAATATACTACCTTTCTTAGTTTTGATTATGGTAGTACTGTTGCTGTCTATGAAAGGTTCAGAAAGCTCTCGGATTTTAACAGAAATATCTTAATTCCTGTTACGAAGATAAGTTACAATTTATCATCATTACTCGCACTGAATATTTAAAGGAGTAGTTCACTTCCGAAACAAAGATTTAAAGTACTCACCCCGTTATCCAAGATGTTCGTGTCTTTCTTTCTTCAGTCATAAAGAAATGATATTTTTTTGAAGAAAACATTTCAGAAATCTCTATATAGTGGACTTCTATGGTGCTTGTGAGTATGAACTTCCAAAATGCAGTTTAAATGCAGCTTCAAATGGCTCTAAACAATCCCAGCCGAGGAATAAGGGTCTTATCTAATAAAACAATCGGCCATTTTCTTAAAAAAACAAAAAAAGTACATACTTTTTAACCTCAAATGCTCGCCTTGTCTAGCTCTGCATGTACTCTGTGCATTCTGGTTCAATAGTTAGGGTATGTTGAAAAACTCCCATCTCATTTTCTCCTCCAACTTCAAAACGTCCTACATCGCTGCAAAAGTACAGACCCAGTGTTTACAAAGTGAATGTGCAAACAAGGTCAAACGCCCTTTACAAAAACAGGTAAAACAGCGATGTAGGACAACTTTGAAGTTGGAGGAGAACATGAGTTTTTCGACATACCCTAACTGTCTTGAACAGGACTGCACAGAGTACACATGCGCATAGCAGAGCTAGACAAGATGAGCGTTTGAGATTAAAAAGTATATACTTTTTTTTTTTTCTTTTTTTTTTTGAAAAAAAAATGAAATGTTTTCCTCAAAGAACATCATTTCTTTATGACTGAAGAAAGAAAGACATAATCTTGGATGACAATGGGGTGAGGCCATTATCTGTAAATTTTTTGTTCTGGAAGTGAACTACTCCTTTAATTAGAATAGGACATATATATCCTTTACTCTATTTTTTAGGTTGATTCATGTAATCCTGAGACTGTCAGGCTCTATGCAGATTTACAGTGCTGAACATGTCTGTGTCTTACAGGACTCTTACAGGAAGCAGGTGGTGATTGACGGTGAGACGTGTCTGCTGGACATCCTGGACACTGCAGGTCAGGAAGAGTACAGCGCGATGAGGGACCAGTACATGAGGACAGGAGAGGGTTTCCTCTGTGTCTTTGCCATAAACAACAGCAAATCCTTCGCCGATGTGCATTTGTACAGGTCTGTAAGACAATAAAAGGGGTTTCAGTTATATTTTATGAATCATCTGGATTTTAAGCAGTAGATGAAGTCTAAAACATATCGATAATATGTTTTACACAAAGTCCATAATATGTTAATTTGCTTTTTAGAGAACAGATCAAGCGCGTGAAGGATTCGGATGATGTTCCAATGGTCCTAGTGGGGAACAAGTGTGATTTGGCCAGAACGGTGGACACCAAGCAAGCTCAGGAACTTGCCAGAAGCTACGGCATAGAGTTTGTAGAAACTTCTGCCAAGACTAGACAGGTGGGCAAAGACTGATCATCAAATCTCTGCTTTAATTTTCTCAGCTTTTCATGAAACAGACTGTTTGTGTATTGGCATAGTTTGCCTATATTTAGTTAAAGGAGTAATTCACTTCCAAAACAAAAATGTACAGATAATGTACTCGCCCCCTTGTCATCCAAGATGTTCATGTCTTTCTTTCTTCAATCTTAAAGAAATAGTTTTTTGAGGAAAACATTTTAGGATTTCTCTCTATATAATGGATATCTATGGTGCCCCGAGTTTGAACTTCCAAAATGTAGTTTAAATGCAGCTTCAGCTACACTGTAAAAAATAAAGAAAAACACAATTTGATGAGTCAGCTTAAAATAATTTGTTACCCTGCTGCCTTAATTTAAGTTCAGTTAACTAAAATAAGTTTAGTCAACTTGAAATGTTAAGTTGTACTAAGTAACAACTTGTATATTTGTGTTTGCTAAACTTAACAGATGGGTAAGTAACCCAGCTGCCTTAATTTTAAGTTGATTCAACTCAAATATCTTAAGTTGTCACTTAGTATAATTTAACATTTCAAGTTGAATAAACTTCTTTTGAGTTGACTGAACTTAAAATTTTAAGGCAGCCAGGTTACAAATAATTTTAAGTTGACTCGACAAATTGTTTTTTACAGTGTAAATGATACCAGTCGAGGAAGAAGGATCTTATCTAGCGAAACGATCTGAAACGATTTTCTAAAAGAAATTACAATTTCTATACTTTATAACCACAAACGCTCGTCTTGGTCTAGCTCTGCATGAACTGTGTGTATTCCTATTTATGACAGTTGGGTATGTCATAAACGTCATAACTCCCATCTCATTTTCTCCTCCTCCTTCAAAATCGTCCTACAGAAGTATCGACCCAGTGTTTACAAAGTGAACATGCAAAAAAGATCAAACACCACTTACAAAAAAAGGTGAAACGGTGATGTAGGACGATTTTGAACTTGGAGAAAATGAGATATACCTTAACTGTCATAAACAGGAATACACACAGTTCATGCAGAGCTAGACCAGGATGAGCATTTGAGGTTAAAAAGTATAGAAATTGTGTTAAATTTTTTTTTTAAAGAAAATAACCAATCGTTTCACTAGGTAAGACCCTTCTTTCTCAGCTGGGATAATTTTGAGCCCTTTTGAAACTGCGTTTTGGAAGTTCAAATTCGGGGACACCATAGATATCCATTATATGGAGAGAAATCCTGAAATGTTTTTCTCAAAAAACATAATCACGACTGAAGAAAGAAAGACATGAACTTCTTGGACAACAAGAGGGTGAGTACATTATCTGTACATTTTTGTTCTGGAAGTGAACTACTCTTTGAATCATCAGGTGATTGCTTTTACCGTAAAACTGAAGCTATGCATAAATTTTCACACATCATGAAATGTCCATTGTCTCTTTTCACTGTTTTTCAGGGAGTCGAGGACGCTTTTTACACCCTCGTCCGTGAGATCCGACATTATCGCATGAAAAAGCTCAATAGCAGAGAAGACAGGAAGCAGGGCTGTCTGGGCGTGTCCTGTGAAGTCATGTGACTGCACTGCCTCCCCCTTTGTATTTGTTTTTTTGTTTTTAGCAGTTTGTTGACCAGGCAGCTGTAAGCCTCATGACCGTCTGTGCATGCAGACTTCGCCCTCTGCTGGCTGAAAGGGATTCATGCACAACTGGTCATCTTTCCTGTTGGCCTGCTGTAATAGAAAAATGAGGCCATGGGACATTTACGTGTTTTAACCGAGGCTCATTTGTCTCATTTAGTACTTGGGTTTTCCCTCGTCCTTGGGAAGAAAAACGGGCATTGAGTTCTTCTTTCTTGACTTCTGACCCGTTTTGAACACAACAGCACATTGGCATTGATGAAATAAATTCGAAATTGCGAAAGGGTGCATCTCATAAAAACATGGCCACATTTCACCACAAAATTGAAAGAATAATTAAGAAATCATATTTTGAAGCTGTTTTAATATTTTCATGGACATTTATGACTTTCCCTCACTCAAATTCTCATAATGCATCTACATTTTTTACATGTACACTACCAGTCAAAAGATTTTTAATGTTTTTTTTAAACGAGTCTATTCTGCTCACCGAGCCTGCACTTATTTGATCAAAAATACAGCAAAAGCAGTAATATTGTGAAATATTTTTACTATTTAAAATAGCTGCTTTCTATTTGAATACATTTTAAAATGTAATTTATTCCTGTGATCAAAGCTAAATTTTCAGCATCATTACTTCAGTCTTCAGTGTCACATGATCCTTCAGAAATCATCCTAATATGCTAATTTGCTGTTCAAGAAACATTTTATTATTATTATTATTATTATTATTAATTATTATCAGTATTGAAAACAGTTAAGTACTTTTTTTTTCTCTGATGAATCGAAAGATCCAAAGATCAGCATTTATCTGTTTTGTAAAATTAAACACTATACCATTCAAGAGTCAGTATAATTTGTTTTGGGTGATGATAAAGACATTTATAATGCTACATAAGATTTCTGTTTCAGAAAAATGCTGTCTTTTTATCAAAGAAACCTGCAAAAAAATTCTACTCAGTTTAATCAGTCATGTTTTTTGAGCAGCAAATACAAGGATATAAGAATGATTTCTGAAGGATCATGTAACTGGAGTAATGACGCTAAAAATTCAGCTCTGATCACAGGAATAAATGACATTTTAAAATGTATTCAAATAGAATACAGTTTAAAAATATTTAACTTTTACTGTTTTTGCTGTACGTTGGATCAAATAAATGCAGGCTTAGTGAGCAGAAGAGACTTCTTTAAAAAACATTTAAAATCTTACTGTTCAAAAACAGTAATTCCCCTTATTTTCACTGGTGATTCCCATTGTGGTGGGCTTTTTTCTCATTATAGTAATGAGAATTATGGGGGAGAATGTCATCAAATGATGATAAAAATGTCACAATGCAAAAACTTCTAATAGTCCTATAAATAGTATGAATATTGTTTACCCAAAATATAATTTCATATTTGTTCTTTTCATTTTTAGGTTGAAACCTGGACCCTTTCTTAGCAGTTTTTTTAAGATTCACCCAAAAATGTTTTAATTGCAAGTAGTACATATTTCATTCAAGAGAAGGAATTGTGCTTTTGAATGGTATTAAATTGGAATCAATCATATTGTTGCCATTTATTACCATTTATCCTTATATAAAAGTTTTTATCTTCAGTTCTCTTTAAAATCTCAGACCTGAGAACGTGAAATTCCCTTTAAATCTTAAACCGCAGGTTCATTGCTCAGGAATACTGTGAACACAGAAGTTTCAGAAATGTGTGGAATTATTTCTGTTCATTTCTTTCCCTTTTGCCTTTCTTTTTCTCTCTTTTTTTTTTCTTTTTTGTTGTAGCCAAAGAGTTGTTTAGCATTTGTTTACCGTTTTCTCTCATATACTGTAGTCCCATACACTCTAGAGTCTAGAGTTTCTTTTACCCTCTGTGCTCTCAGATGTTAATTGTATATTTTGACATATAATACATAATGACTTAGTTTAGATACAGAAAAGTCAATCGGATATTACGCATGTGGTGTGATGGATCTTACTTAAAGGGCCTTTTGAATCATGGTGCTGCTGGTGTACATGCCAAAACTGTGTGCCACCTTCTGCGTCCTATATAGCATGACATCTTTTAGCCCATGTTAAATAATGTCTTAAATCTTGGATTTTGTTGGGATTGTAACAGACCAGTTAGGTTTGTTGCAATTTTATTCATGCCTGAAGTCTCTTCTTGAGAGCCAGTGAAGGTTCAAGAAGTTCAAACGATTATTCGTGTTGATATGTTATTTATATGGCATTTATCTGAACCTGTGCCTGATTTCGTTACCAGTGAAATCTGAAACATGTTTCTTTTAACAGTACTGTGTTGTGTTTGGCCTTCTGTCTTGGCTTTAACAGAGGCAGGATGTTTTCTAGAAGATACAAACTAAGTTTGCCATTACATTAACAATCCTTTCTTTTTCAGCTATATGAAAACGTGATTTATGATGTATTTTGCAGCTTTAGCACAAGTTATTAGTATCACAGACATTCTTTAATCAGAAAATTGTGAAAATGAACATTTCATATCTTTTTTGGGGGGGGGGGAATATTAATGTGTAACATGTTTAATGTGCCTACCATATTACAACAAGTTTTACCAGTAAATTAATTGGAAACTGATCATATTGTGTGTGTTTCTCTTACATATCGTTGGATGTACATGTGTGTGTGTATATGTATATACTTACATAATGTCCCATGTGTGAGCTTGTCACTTGAACCTGTCTGTCTGTTAAAACTTAAAATAGAGTTGAACACACAGATCCTAGAGTCTCAAGCCCCTCGTATCCAGTACGCGGCTCTGGTTACAGTGGGCAACCACTGCTTAATATTGCCCCGGTGCAGCGCCCAACCGCACACTTTCCCGCTACCGAGGAGCAGTGTTACGGACCGGCCAGCTTTCTACAGGACAAGTGATAGTGTCAGAGCCAGCAGCCAACATGCCCAAAGTCGCTGTGCCCGGTGAGTGTCCGATCACCACCTGGACAAAGAAAATATTTTGTTTTAACATCACATATTACTATGAAATTTGTTCATAATGTTCATACAATGGTTTAAAAACTATTTGAAGAACAGAATATGTTGCATAAGATCTGGACGGCATTGTCATCTCCAGCAGAAACCGTAATCTAGGAATGGGAGTGTCCGAATAGTCATTTCTACGTATCAACTCTTAGAAGCTTGTACAAGAAGTACACTAAGCTAGGTTTGGTTTTCCAACAACGCTATTTTTGGTGGCGTTGGTATATGAGAGTATCTCTGGAACTTTAATTCAAAGACAGGAACTGTGTCAGTACCCCTGACATTTTAATAAACGCCAGCTGAATGAAAATAGAGGTGTTAGGTTTTCAGACTTGAGATATTACTTCATTAACACCTGTGGTTGAGTTGGTGCTGTTTAGGTACTAGAGTGTAATCTGTATGCTTTCTTGAAAATTTCAAATAGGGTTTATATTTTTATGCATGCATGCAGGAGTTCACACGGATGCTTTTTGCAGCTGTGGCAATGTGGAAGATTGGTAGGTCTGATTATAAGAGAGGTTTCGAAAGTTTATGAGTTATTAATTATTAGTTGCAGCACATAGATGCATGCTTGAAAATGCCAAGGACCCTTTTGCTAGTCAGCGGATTCCAGTAACTCAAATGTCATGCTGGTGCCTTGACATGCCGTAACTCACTTAAAGTTTATTTTTACATCATAAATGTTTGTCCAGTGTTTTCAAGCCCTAGCGTGTGCAGTTGTGGTAATACGTTTACATGCACAGTGCAGAATCTGCAAAATGTTATTCATTTTAACATATGTTAAGATAAAATGTTAAAATTACTAACATTTTGCAGATTCTCCAAGGTGTATGTACTGTAAACTTATCAGCACAGCTGTTTTCTGTTCTTCTAAGTACGATATTGGGTTGATTTCAGACATGCTGCATTCCATGTGCGGGCTAAGAATAATCTGAATTTAAATTTGCAGACTGTAATAGGATATCAGTCACTGATATCACCAGGTTTAAAAATAGACACACTATCATTTCGAAACAGGAGGGAAGGCCACGGATTGGCTGAGCTTCAGAGAGGACAGACAGCAGGCTGTTATAATCATCTGATTATTAATTTCACATCCATGTTAAAAACCCTTGAGTCTAATACACTGTTAAACATGCTTTTTATTATATGTTAACACTTTTGTCTCTGCATATCAAGCTGGACAGGAGAAAGCCAGTTGTTTGTAGGCTGACTAGTGTGAGTTTAGGGTGGGACTTTCTGTTTGGCTGACCAATGGCGGATGGGGGCTGTGCTTCTGTAACTACTTCTCCTATTCAGTTTAGTGAATTATGCAAGTAACACTCAGTAAAATGACTCAGTGTGTGTTATTGTCCTTATCTGTGACCATAACCTTTCGTTTGCCCCTCTCTACATGAATCCTGTCCCATGTCTGATGGGTACATTTTACTAACCCAGCAGAGAAGAAGCGTAAGTATTGAGAGGAATCGTAGGCGGATGATTGTTTGTGTGTTTGGAAAGGGCATAAATTGGTAGATATGGGGATCTCAGAACCCGTCCCATACTGGCGTATCCCAAAAGATTGGCCATGAAACTCCAGGTGGATACACTGTGTGTGGTTTTTAAAGAAGGTTTTAGAACAGAGGAATGTGGACTAGGGGATGCTGAGTATTATTTAGTATGAACAAATTATTTGTTTAGTTGTCACGATCCATGACGTTGTGCTTAAAGCAACAGTTCAACCAAAAATGAAAATTCTTTTCAGAAGATATCTTGAAGAATGCTGGGAACCAAACAGTCGCATAGTATGGACAAAAATACTATGGAAGTCAATGGCCACTGGCAGTTGTCTGGTTACCCAACATCTTCAAAATATCTTCTTTAGTGTTTAACAGAATAAAGAAAGTCATACAGGGTAGGTAACTGTTAACAGAATTCTTATTTTTGGGTGAACAATTTTTTTTAAGGATGGATTGTGGTCTAGGCCAGTGGGGGAGTAATTCAGGGCTCTAGCTGAGCTATGGGTGCGTCTCATTTAGCTCCCTAGGGTGTGGATTAGCATACTGTGTAAACAAATTCGGGCACTGGTGAGGACCCATGCTCACTACACATTGGGACATTGAGTGAGACTATTTTCAGTGATTTGATAAAGCCCTGGTTGTACACTGTCATTACTGAGTACATTATTATTTTTGGGCTTTTGCCTTATTCTTGATAGGACAGTAGAGAGCAGACAGGAAAACACTTGGTGAAGAGAGGGGGGAGGGACCGGACAAAGGACCTCAAGACGGGAATTGAATTCTGGTCGCCGCAAGCACAGTCGTGCCATATGTCGGCACACCAACTACGAGGCTATCGGCACCACATTAAAGTACATTATTATAAATAATTTGAATGTTTTATATCCCTGGAAATTTTTAGCTGAAAAATTCATTATAAATGTTAGCTATATTATGTTAACTACTGGCTAGTGATGTATGTTTATTTCGAAATATAATTAAATAACAGGTTGTCAAATCGGATACCCATTTTCCACAAGTTGGAATGATACTTTAGGATCTTCATGAAATGTCTGCAACATACTTCGGTTCAAATTTCTCAATGGTCATGTAAAACACCTTTTTACCTCGTCAAAAACATCTCTGTTCACCGCAACCCGTTTCGGTGCATGTCTCTTTAAATGATAATGAGCTACTGTTTACCCCGCACTGAGGGCGGAAATATGCTAATACAGGACAGGGCAGTGCTTGAGTGGTATGACATCATAATACTCAGAAAATCAAAATAATTGAGCTTGACACAGCTTGACTTTGTTTTTTGGGTATTAAAAAAAAAGGAGTGAATGGCTTTTTATTATTGTAGGATGATTGTGTTCACATACTGCTAAGGCACATTTATAAGCAAACACCATGTAAAAGTACATTTTACATCCGATGTCGCCGATAAAATGGCTGAATTCCTGATCAGTACACTGACAACTCAAGTAGGAAGCTGATTGAGACGCACCCTTAGTTCTCAAATGTGATTTAACTTCCTGTTATTTGTTCAATATTGTGACAAAAGAGGGCTCCACAGGACCAAAATTAATCCATGATTTGAGTTTGACCAGTAAAAAAATTTATGAAGTGAAGTTATTTGTTCACATAGGAAGTGAACAAAAACAAATAAAAGTTTGCCTCTTCGTGAATGGTGATGAACTGAAATGTCAAATCTTGTTAGAGTTCTTGTGATGATGTTGGCAATCTTGGAATTTTGAGAAGAAAAAAAAAGACACTGATGATGAGCATGGCTTTTTTTATTTTTTAAACCATAATTTTATACTTTCTATTTTTATACTTTATTCTCATTGCAATTTCTTTTTGAATAAACAATGGTTCAAATTCACTAATTTACTGTAAAACTCACGATTTTTGCTATACAGGTTACCTGCAATACAGAGATCTGATTTAATATAACATAAGTAATATAATTTCTTTGTCTTTTTCTGTCATGTGGCATGTGTGATCCCTCAAATGTGAATAAAATGACAGTTCTGATGTGTTGCTTACTAATTCAGTCTAACCTATAACCTTTTCTTTTCAATGTTTTGGATCTTCCTTGCCCACTCTGTGGAAATGAATAATCAGAAGGGAGTAAGTATAAAGGAACCCGTCCGAGATCGACGTGTTAAACGTCATCTGTATATTTTATTCATTTGTTTGTTTTAGGTGAAAACATACAATGGGGTTCAAAAATCTGACACAAAACATTGTAGGAAAATGTAAGCCAAAAATGTTATGACATAAAACAATTAAAAATGAGTCATTTGTTTAAGGTCACTAAAGAAGTAAGTACATTTGTAGCATTGATGTAAACTCCTTTTTACATCAATTTTCTTGCTGGAACTGTTATGAAAACAAATGGCGTTAAAATGTGTACTGAATCAGAAATATTTTGCACCCCAGTGTAGTTCATAAACAAACAAATGACTAAGTTGTGTATTTCTGTGCATGATTCTTAAAAAGCTTTTAAGATGTAGGCCTCATAGTTTCTTATCTGTTAATTTCTAAGTCATGATTTGGGTTGTGCTGATTTTAGTTGGTGATGTGTGTCTTGGCTTAATGAATCTGTCATAGTTTCGTTCATCTCTGCATGGGAGATTTTGTTCCATCATTGCTAGCGGTCCCAATGACTCAGTAGTTCAATCATTCTGAAAAAGTGTCTTACTTTTGCCAAAAGCATGCTCTGGTTAGCAATTAGTATGAGAGTCTCAAATGTAATCATCAAGGATAATCATTCGTATGCTTTATATATACAGTAGTCAACATTTGAAGTGGATCAAAAACGTTTATCAAAGTTGTCATAAGACAAGAATGGGTATTGTTTTGGTTGTTTTGGACAACTT
>JAHKKF010491066.1:0-32349 GCA_019740295.1 Labeo calbasu | reverse complement strand
AACCACTGCATGGATTTTTATCATTATAGGGTAGATTTGTACATACACTGCCAACACACATTGATGTTCAAACAACATGTAAAAGTGAACTTAGCATCTGATGACCCATTTAATAAAACTGAATCTGAATCTGACTTACTTAACCACAAGATGTAGTAATTTGTCGCTGGAAATGAAGCCGAAATTAGTCGTGAGGCTTAAAGTCCTTGTAGTTACTGATTGTTCACATAACAATGTAGAAAGAAAGATTATTATGTGTTTTGCTAAAATCAGTGATGGTTTATAAAATGAATGAATGATGTTACCATATTTTGGTTCCATTTTATTTAATATATAGCTTAGTTATGATATTTTTTTTTACATTTAAGCCACCTTAAAAAGTACAATTAAATATTTCCAATTTTCTAACAAATTGCTAAAATAAGTCTTAGTGGAATTGTTAAAGAGCTAGAATCGTTCGAAGCTTTACGATTTCTATCCCTAGTGAGGACATTCTTTAATGGGTATTTTGGTTGTTTAATCTTTACTACTTACACTATAAAGATATAAAAGTTGTGATTTCATCTCTTGAAGTTGCACTTGGATATATTTTAGTTTGGGTAATGAATGAGTAACCCCGCATTGATATGCTCCAATGATGTAACATCCGCTGAGAGTCTCCACACATCTCTCAAACTTTTCTGCGCCCGGAGCGACGATGAAAGCGCACGCACTTTCAGCGGCTCTATCGAGGGTCTCCGATCCCAAGATACTGACAAGAAGCTCCATCTGAAACATCGGAGAGTGAATCAGGTTGTAAGAGAGACGTAGGAGGGAGACTGGAGGCAGAATGCGGGCGCTGTTCGTGGTGCTGAAACCGCTGTGTTTTCTCGCTCTGCTCGGCTACTGCCCTTCCGCGGTGAGTGCTGCGCACCTTCCTGACTTTACATAGACAGAAACTTGACATGTCTGAGTCCCGCTCCTACTACATCACTGAGTCATTGAAACGAGATATATGCAAAGTGAAAAACAAAGCTGGCAATGTGCTTAACGATGTCTGCTTATGCGATAATATCCTATTCAGAGAAGAAGAAAAGGAAATGCGATAAAACTTAATCTGGGTTAAAATCTTTACAGATGTGAGATACTTTACAAATGTGATTAAAAAAGCGAATAGCATTATTTTCTATAATGTCCTAAATGACTGCAGCACAAATGCTCACAGATAATATTTTTAGACCCTCTATTTATGTTATAGTGAACGAGGTACTGTACATTAAAGCTTTCAGAAAGCATTCTGTGTTATTTTAAATTTCAAAGGCTGTTAACGTACCGAACACTGGCTGTTTATTTAAACTAACAGTGGGTTTTACACTATATATCAGGTTCGTTTTTTAGTTAAATGCCATATATTTTAAAGTAAAATATAAAGCTTATGATAATGTATTTTGTGCATTTTGTTCGTGTTGTAATTATAATGAAATTTGCATTTTCTCACCATTGTGTCCTTTAAAACTGTAATACTGGAATATATTATGGTTTACACTGTAATACAAATTAAGATGGATGTTCACTACTGTAAGTACAAGAGTAACCTATAGTTACAGTAATTACGTGCAGTTACTTTAAATATAAGTACAGTGTAACAGCATGTACTGTATGTAAAAATGGAGATTGCAATACATTTCAACATCATTTTTAACCTCATTTAAAGTATTATTATTTTCAATAGTAATGTTCGTAATCTACAGTTTTTGATGTTGATGAAGTGTTTAAATGAGGAAATGTTTTACTTCCTCAGTCTATTCTCAGCACTACTATTAATCTGTACACTGTTTTAGCACCGGGTCAAGATCAGATCTGCATCGTTGAGGCACAGCCAATTATTTGTCATGTGACACCCAAATAACTGCATGAATTTCATGTCATTTGTGACCGGAAATAAAGGCAATCCATAGTATTACTGAGAGTGTCATGAGGATCTCTCATCCAGTCTTAATAAACCCAGCTGCGGGTCTTATTTGAGGAGCAGAATCCCTCTGCTCATATTTCATAATGGCAGAGAACTAGCAGGAAGTACCCATCCAACTTGGATATGTTACAATTTGCTGAAATTGCAGTTAGTTGTTAGTTGCGGCAGCATCAGGAAGTGTGCCAGAGTGTGTAAAGAACTCTCTTTTTCAGCTCGGCTGTAAAAGGCTAGTCCCCAGAGCCGGCCTTTCAGAGCCCGCTGCGAGAGTGGAAAAAATGAATGTGGGTGTTTACAAAGCGGCTTTATTGTTGCAGACAATCTAGGGAAATTTGGGGGGATGAATGGAGAGAGAGGCTTTATCATGAAGGTGTTGCGACGGGGTGCTATTTGTCGTCAAAACATACTATTTATGGCCTGCCATGTTTTAGTGGCGTGTGCTTGAATTGCTTTCAGAATTCTGATGAATCAGTGTGAATCGAAATGAATATTCAGTGGTGTGCACAGTTACTGCACAATATTTCTCCTGCACTTTTGTTATATGATTTCAAAGGAAGCCAGATAGGAAGCCAGATTCAGAGACACAGATTTTTTGAAGGAATAGTTCACCCAAAAATAAAAGTATTCACCCTCAGGCTATCCAGGATGTAGATGAGTTTGTTTCTTCATCAAAACAGATTTGGAGAAACGTTAGCATTACATCAGTGCAGTGAATGGGTGCCGTTAGAATGAGAGTTCAAACTGCTGATAACAACATCACAGTAGTTGACAAGTAATCCACACTGGACTCCAGTCCAGTAATTAATGTGTGCATACACTGTAAAAAACACAATTTGTTGAGTCAGCTTAAAATAATTTGTAACCCTGCTGCATTAAAATTTTAAGTTCAGTCAACTAAAATAAGTTTAGTCAACTTGAAATGTTAAGTTGTACTAAGTAACAACGTAGATATTTGTGTTTGCTAAACTTAACAGATGGGTAAGTAACCCAGCTGCCTTAAAATTTTAAGTTGATTCAACTCAAATATCTAAGTTGTCAAGACTAAACTTCTCCAAATCCTTGATGAAGGGAACAAACTCATCTACATCTGGGATGGCCTGAAGGTGAGTAAATTTTCAGCAAATTGTTTGGGTTAAAAGTCAAAAGATTTTTAATGTCTTTTAAAGAAGTCTCTTCTGCTCACCAACCATGCGTTTATTTGATCCAAAGTAATTTTGAAATATTTTTACTATTTAAAGCAACTGTTTTCTATTTGAATATATTTTAATATGTAATTTATTCCTGTGATCAAAGCTACATTTTCAGCATCATTGCTCCAGTCTTCAGTGTCACATGATCCTTCAGAAATCATTCTAATATGATGATTTGCTGTTCATTCATTAACATTATTATCAATATTTTTTCAGGATTCTTTGATGAATAGAAAGATCCAAAGATCAGCGTTTATCTGAAATAAACCTTATTTTGTAACCTTATACACTATACCATTCAAAAGGGGGTAAGGGGGGAGAGAAATTATTGAAATTAATACTTTTATTTAGCAAGGATGCTTTGAATTGACCAAACTTTCTATTCATCAAAGAAACCTGAAAAAATACTACTCAGCTGTTTTGAACAAAATAATAATAATAAATGTTTTTGAGCAGCAAATCGGAATATTAGAATGATTTCTAAAGGATCATGAGACTGGAGTAATGATGCTAAAAATTCAGCTTTGAAATCACAGAAATAAATTACAAAACAGTTATTTTAAATAGTAAAAATATTTCTAGTATGTACTGTTTTTGCTGTACTTTGGATAAAATAAATGCAGGCTTGGTGAGCAGAAGAGACTTAAAAAACATTAAAAAAAAATTACTGTTTAAAAACTTTTGACTGGTAGTCTATTTCTTTAAAATCATTTTACCCAGAAAGCTGGACATATAATAAATGAGAGCCATGCTTGTGGGATCAAGAAAATGTGAGACAAACTATTACTTAATATATATGTACTGAAATAAGTTCTAAACTGAAAAAGGATAACAAATGGAAGCACTGGAAGTGAATAGTGTGCATTGTAATTTATTGTAGTTCTCACTAAATATCCACATTTCAGTTTCACTTTACTGCTTAAAGCATGCCTGAGGCATGAAAATCAGATTATGTCACATTTTATGTCATTAAAATTCATTGCATTAAGAATGTCATTTAGAATTTTAAATTGTAAACAAAAACACTAAGATGTGTCATGCACGCCTGTGTATGTTTGCAGACCATCAGACCAAAGGAAGGCTGGCAGGTGTACAGTTCAGCGCAGGATGCAGACGGCCGCTGCATCTGTACGGTGGTGGCACCAGAACAGAACTTGTGCTCCAGAGACGCAAAGAGCAGACAGCTCCGCCAGTTACTGGAGAAGGTGTGTGTGCACATAATGTGTGTCTCTAAAGTCGCTTATATTGAGATGTGGTTTAGATAACAAAAGCTCTCATTTCAGCAATTTGCAAGCATTATGCTAGACTGCGCGCCATTGTCATCTATTAAGAATGCCACGGGCTTCTCTGCAGCTGATTATGGAGGAGCATAAAGATGATGGTAATGCTAAAAGGCCTGAAGGTTGTTTTATGCTCCCTCTTGTTCCTACTTTCTACGATTTTCTTCTCTATTAAAGTAAAAACTGTGATAGTTATTGGCCCATAAGACGTCTCTGTGTCTTTCTTTGTTCGGTGGATGCTGGTGAAGGAAGTATGAGGGTTAACCGATACATAGTCTCGTTTTTATTCTATTTTAAATGTGTCAGCTGTGGTGTGTCTCCGAGATCTTTCTGTCTTTGCTTTGGTTGCGTTGAGTGGAATTATGGAAATGCAGAATTCCTTGGAGACATAGTGTCAGGGCTGATTTAGGGTTGAAAATATAATTTAAATCTATCGCATCTTCCTTTTTGCAGTTCAAAGAATGATTAATGGATCCTAACTTCATTTCGGCCCATCTTCTTCTCTTAAGATTCAGAACATGTCGCAATCAATCGAAGTGCTGAACCTGAGGACCCAGAGGGACTTCCAGTATGTCATGAAAATGGAGAGCCAGATGAAAGGACTCCGATCAAAGTTCAGACAAATCGAGTCGAACCGAAGAACATTATTGACTAAAAACTTTCAGGTGGGCTACCATTAAAGTCATGCCTCAGAGAAAATCAATGGTCCTTTCTCATACGAACAGAACGGCTTGAAAAAGCCACATTCTTGCCATTACTCCCTAAGAATGAAGAATCAAAACCCACTTAAAAGCTTCTTGTCATTATCCTTCACAAACGTTTGAAAAGGCCACACGCAGTTCAGCGTTCCTGGAAATCCTGTAAACCTCTAAAGGTCATGTTTTACCTCCAAACAATAATGTAATTTAGGTCTAACATGTCATTGTTCTTGCTGTTTACCGGACAAACTGTGCTGTGCGCTTGCGTCTGTTTCTGTTAAAGGGGACATGTCATTAAAATTGGACTTTTTCCATGTTCAAGTGCTATGATCGGGTCCCCAGTGCATCTACCAGCCCAGAAAACATGAAACAGAACAACTCAGTAACTTTGTTTTGTTAAGCCTTTGCATAGATGGCAAAAGTACACACAACCTTCACTTAAGTAGAAGTACAGATACTCATGTTTAAAAATACTCTGGTAAAAGTAGAAGTACAGACTACACTTTCTTACTCAAGTTCAAGTAAAGACGTATGAGCTCTGACATGTACTTAAGTAAAAAGTACCCATTACTATTGCCTGTTTTAGTGTCATGCTGGTAACTGGACCTTGTGTCAGAATAACTTAAATTTTGGTGGCTAATGAATGTATCAAGGCTGAACAACCACTATGTAGAACAGGCAGGATTGGGACAAAATTTCAGACCATCCATGCCATCCCATTCACCGACAGCAAATTCTGAAACCACTGAAAACCCTATTTTTTGTATTGCCATCACATTAAGGTTTAATACCTTAATGTGCAAAATAAATAAAGGTTCTCTCTTGAACTGCACCTTCATTTCCATTTTCCTTTTCAGTTTCTTCATTTTCCATAATATGTCTCTGCATCTCACTTTGGGTGTTTACTTTTTCAGTAATTTTCTTGTACCTGTCCCTTTTCCCATCAGCTATTTACTGTTATGAACAGAACTGTTTCCACCTTTTTGCAAAACAATCACCTCATTGTTTTCGGTTTGCAATAACATCATTTTATTTTAGGTCAATTTAAAGTATCACATTATGACCATGTGTTGTTTTATCTTAAACTTACTTAAATTCTATAGATTCAATAAAACTATATTTTCTAAATTGCCTAAATGTCAAAATTAGTACAATAATAATTACATCATGACAATATCTTTACATAAACAATTCTAATACTGAACATGTTATTGTATTATCATGAGTCATATTTTTCTCTTACCAAAATTAACCTTTTTTTTTTTGCTGGATTAATTTACTACCATAATTTTGCTACAAACTTCATGGTTAGTCAATGGCTAGTGTAGCAAAACCATGGTTAATTTGTGGTTACCATGGTTTAACTATAGTATCCATGTTTTGTTTTTTTTTGTTTTAATTGTTGTAAAAGATGCGTTGTTATCTGCCCTAGCTCTCTCTAAACGTATTATAAAACAATGTCTTATAGCATTTGTTTAGTAGATAATAATGATGTCCTTTAGAATACAGTATTTTGAGCGATAATTAATTTAGTTTAGTTTACAGTAGCTATTATTAATCCTCTAGCTACTGCTAAGAGTTGCTAGCACTTAACTAAGTTAACAAAGACAAAACTACAGTAGCCTATTTACAGATAAAACTAACCTGCACTTGAAGTCCTGAACAGGTCAGTAGTTTTGCCTCTCTGATCCACTCCATTCTCGAGTCACTCACAGTGATTACTCTAATAGAAATGGTTTGGCGGGGACACGGAGCACGCACAAACCGAATCGTTTTGCCAGTACAGCAATTCATGATTTAGAGATTTGTTATCGAATGGTGATCGACAAAATTTAGATTGAAACTAAACGAGTCTGGTTTGAACATGTAAGAAGTAGTAAGTACAGATATTTGTGTAAAAATGTAAGAAGTAAAAGTAAAAAGTCAGAAAAATAAATAGTGAAGTAAAGTACTGATACCAGAAAAATCTACTGAAGTACAATAACAAAGTATTTATACTTAGTTACTTCCCATCTCTGAGCCTTTCTCTGCAAGCATGTGAATAAACAAGCTGCTCAGATTTTGTTCCCCGTGATGTAGGAAGGGGATCTTATTATAATATTACCACCCCTTAATCTGCACGTTTCCACCCACGGCACCGCCATTTTTCTGCTTTTTTTCCCCAGCTGTTTACCTTCACAGACGTAACTGACTGTTTTTGTAACTCACATGTTTTTTTATCATAAACTTGTGTGTGTATTTGACATTTTAAGCGCAATAAGACACGAAAGAGAACTTAGTTTAGCACTCACATGCCGTGTGACAGCCTCTTTCAGTGTGTTCACTTCGGATGTGTGCACTCAGAAAAACATGTATATATATATATATATATATATATATATATATAATAACTAATATGATTTAAAACACATGATTTCAGCATGATAGACATGATAATCAAAACCAAACAGATGTTTTTAGCGGAGTATCTGATGTACGAGCTGTAAAGGCACAGCTCTATTCTGGAAAAGGCGGCGGGGAGCAGCAGCTCATTTGCATTTAAAGAGACATGCACGAAAAACAGCATGTTTCTGCTTCCACTCAAAATGGGCATTTTCAACATGATTTAATAAATGATCTGTGGGGTATTTTGAGCTGAAACTTCACAGACACATTCTGGGGACACCTGAGACATTACATACTTTAATAAATAAAGCATAACAGGTCTCCTTTAATGTAAGCAAATCTCCCCTCATGTGATTTCTGTTTAAATGTTGGTCTGATTTTGCAGGAGCTGAAGGGGAAGATGAATGAACTGCAGCCGCTGATTCCAGTGCTGGAGCAGTACAAGACTGACGCCACACTCATTTCACAGTTCAAGGAGGAGATCAGGAACCTGTCTCTGGTGCTGACTGCTATCCAGGAGGAGATAGGAGCGTATGATTATGAGGAACTCCAGCAAAGGGTCCTTGGCTTGGAGGGAAGACTGAGGAACTGTATGAACAAACTCAGTGAGTTGAATGCAGCATGACTTGCATAAATTTTTCTTGCGTGGTATGGTATGTGTTGCTTTAGATGAAGATATAATAGCTGACATTACTTGTCATTCTTCACTGTGCCAGCATGCGGTAAGCTGATGAAAATCACAGGGCCCACCACTGTAAAGACATCAGGAACAAGGTTTGGAGCTTGGATGACAGACCCTCAGGCTTCAGCTAAGAACAACAAGGTAATAATCTATAGCCGGGTATCCATCCAAAGTTTTGAATGTGCAAAATTGGAATATTGCATAAAACATTTGCAAATAAGCAGTGTTTCCATCCAACGAGTCAAAGAGAACAAAATCACTTTGTGATAAACTGGCACTAAATATCACTAAGGAAAGTAAGAGAAGCCACTAAATATAATGATTTTCATTTATAATAAATTACTTAAATTTTGAAGGCAACAACTTTGCTCAGGCATTTGAGAATGACTATAAATACATTAGAGACGCTGTGCAATAAAATCAGTCCGCTGGTTAGTCAGGTAATATTGTCCCATCACACAAAGTCACATGACTTTTTGATGTGCATGGAGGAATTTATTCACAAAATGCGTTTCCATTTCCTGTTATTCACATGAACTCTTTTTCACACAAGTCAAAAAACACCTCAAGTGAGCATAAAAACGTTTTTGCGAATTAAGGGATTTTTTTCTCGAAATTTGGCGTTTCCGTCATTCATTTCTGATGCGATACTTCTAAATGTGCAAAAAACAGGTTAACGGAAACATGGCTATGCCACAGTGTTTGCTACACTTTTTAGCGGCGTTGCTTACAGGAACTAGTTTTATCAATACAAAAAAGGTCCAAAGCTCCAACCAGCTCTGAGATCAATTAAAACTTATAAAATGTAATTTAAAGCAAAGGGGAAAGAAAAAAAAAAAAAAAAATCTGATAAAAAAAAAAAACAGATGTGACTGTAATTTAATGTTGATTAAATATTTAAATAAATAAAATTGAATAAATAAAAATACATTTTTATATATAAATCATAGTTTCTATTTCATATTAATCCATAACAATAACTTAACAGTAATATAAATAGTTTTATATTGATATTTTCTGCCCAAGGTTTTTTTATTCATCAAATAATGATGCAATACTTCAAAATGTGCAGAAAAAAAAGGGTAATGGAAACATAGCTAGAGGCTATGCTACGGTGTTTGCCCTACTTTTTAGTAGCATTGCTTACAGGAACTAGTTTTATTCATAAGCAAAAAAAAAAAAAAATCCTTAGCTCCAACCAGCTCTGAGATCAATCACAACTTATAAAATGTAATCTAAAGCAAACGGGGGAAAAATAAATAAATTAATAAAAATCTTATAAAAAAGAAACAAAGATGTGACTGTAATTTAATACTGTTAGAATATTAAAGTAAATAAAATGTATTAAATAAAAATACACTTTTATATATGAATCATAGTTTCTATTTAATATTAATCCATAACAATAACTTGTAATATAAATAATTTAATATTGATCAAAAGTAACTATAAAAACGTTGTTGTCACCAAAATTGTAACTAATGTTGTTCTTTTAAACTTTCTATTCATCAAATAATCCTAAAAAAAAAATGTTCTGGTTTCCACAGTAAGTAATTAAGTAAATAAATAAGTAAGCAGTACAACTGTTTTCAGCATTGATAATAAAAAATGAGCACCAAATCAGCATATTAGAATGATTTTTGTTCATGTGACACTGAAAACTGGAGTAATGGCTGTTGAAAATTCAGCTTTGTCATTATAAGAATAAATGTCTATTAAAATATTTGCACTATATTAACATAAGTTTGACTGTATACATGTATATCATTTCTCACTTCAGTATGATGGTTTGTGCACTCCATGCTGCCATTAAACACATTTTTTGACATTTTAAGTTTTTTTTTTTTTTTTTTAAATCTCACTGACTTGTGTCTTCTGCTGAAAAATAACTCAGAGCTCATGGGGAGATGTCTTAAAGGGTTTATCTGTAAACATCAATTTCTGCATGGAGTTTTACTTCCTAAACCCTATTGTTACGCTCTAAATGATGCATTCGAATACAAGTTTCAAATGTTATTCATCACATTTGTAATGTTCTAATGCAGGTCTGGTGCATGGACAGCTATACAAACAACAAGATTGTCCGCGAGTACAAATCGGTAAGCGACTTTGTGGCTGGGGTCGAATCAAGAACCTACAACCTTCCGTTCCACTGGGCGGGAACTAATCACGTGGTCTACAACGGCTCCCTGTACTACAACAAGTACCAGAGCAACATCATTGTCAGATACAGCTTCGAAAGTGGCCGGGTCATGACGCAACGAGCGCTTGAGTCCGCCGGCTTCCACAACGTCTACCCGTACACTTGGGGCGGATTCTCCGACATTGACCTGATGGCCGACGAGCTCGGTTTATGGGCCATCTACGCCACCAATCAGAATGCAGGGAATATAGTGATCAGCCAGCTGGATCCTCTGACCATCCAAGTGCTGAACTCATGGAACACAGAATACTCCAAACGAAACGCAGGTGAGTCCTTCATGATCTGCGGCACGCTGTACATCACCAACTCCCACCTGACCGGGGCTAAGGTATACTACTCTTATTCCACCAAAACTTCTACTTATGAGTACATGGACATCCCTATTCATAACCAGTACTTTCACATGTCCATGCTGGATTACAATGCCAGGGATCGTGCACTTTACGGCTGGAACAATGGCCACCAGGTCCTGTTCAACGTCACGCTGTTCCACATTATTAAAACTGACGATGAATCCTGAGGGATCTACCCTAAGGTGAGATGGAAAACTTTGATTCTGCAGTTACACTGATCTGTAATCGCTGTGGTATTGCTGTGAAATAATGGGTTTTATATATTTTAATCAAAAGATGAGCTTAGTTTGAGGTTCAGTGCCTCTGGAGATGTCAGTTAGCATTGCACTCCTCCATTTGTAAAACAATCATTGTTACACTCAAACTCGGACTCAGATAAGGACATTCATGAACTTTTAAAACTACTTAAATGTTGTTTGTGCAACTTTTGGTGCGTAGCAGTGGTGTTCAGCTATAATACTCGATTCAGCAAAGAATGTAATGAAAACTTTCAACTAGAAATTTAGAAACGTTAAATAAAATCCTTATTATGAACATTATATACTGATCTGTCAAACTGTGAGTCTTAGTTTTAGCTTGTACAATGTTTAGAGGAGTACGGACATATTTTTAAGCTCTTTTTATGACGTACATTGAAAAGGATTGTTCTTACCATTACTCACCATTATGTAGTTCCAAAGCTTTATGGGTTTTCTTTCATCTGTGGAACACAAAACAAGATGTTTTGATAAATATATCTACACAATGGAAATCATTGGCATAACATGTTTGGTTCCCAGTGTTCTTAAAAAAATATCACCCACAGAGGGAAGAAAAAACAGGCAGATTTGGAACAAAAATGAGGGTGAGTAAATGTTAACTCTCATTTTTGGGTAACTTGAGCCTTTAATGCTTTCAAATCAATCCATGCTTAAATTATTTCACATTGTACATTGTAATTACAATTAAAAATGTTACTTTAAGTGTTCATGGTTTGACATTGTTTCTGTGTACTTTAAATATATATACTGTATAGTCTGAGAAAAGAATTCATCTTTCAACTTTCCCACAAAAGCAGGCAGCAGTCAAATCTGTGGTGTTTTTGTAAGAAATGCTATTCAATAATGTTACCGCTACCTCATATTTCCAGATATAATTCAACAAAGGCTTTGTTCATGCTTTTATTTTCTGCCCAAGGAAATTTGTGGATGAGAGAACTTCTGAAATTTCGGAGGGCTTTGTGATTTTGCTTTTGATGTTGATGAGAAATCATATGAGTTTCATCACCACCAAAGAGTTGATTCTTTATTTACTGACAATGATCAGACAAAAAAAAGTAATCTTCTCTTCTGTTTATTACTCATTCAGAATTCCTCTCCCTGCTAAAAGATGGTGGTGAATATTCAGAATGTTCATACATTGACACAGAAGAGCTAATTATGCTGTTGTTTTCTCAAAACATGTGATTCAACCAGTTCTTTGCCAGAGGATGCTCTATCAATATTCATAAACCTGAATGACAAATATCTAAAACAAAGTCATTCAGTTTCCCCTTAAAGGAACATTCGCACATCTTGTTTCACTTCCCATCTGCTGATGCAGAAACAAGCAACAACACTAGTCTGATGAACACAATCTCACTTTAGTCAACACATCTCTGCAGGCTCATGATTCAGAGAAACATTATTCAGCAGAGTGAGAATAAGTACGTTTATGTAAGGGATAATGTACAGTCAGCCGGGCATTATTGCAAAATAAACCCTGATAGGAGGATCTTGGGATCAGGGCTTGTATCCTTTTAGATCCTGCAGGGGTTTCATTTGCTATAATCGCCATATGACTATATTGTATATTTCTCTGCTTATTACATATAACAAATAAACAAACAACTGAACATGAAAGATTGGTTTTAGAGTTTATTATACAGAGACTGACCAATCAGAATAAAGTATGCCAGAGACCTGTGTAATAACTATGGGAAAATGATGTGATAAAATGACATAAGCTATTAAGTAAAGTTCTGGGTAGAAATATTATGGTGAGAACTTTGTTAGATCTTTTTCTCCAAACTTTTTAGTGTTCCTAAGTTCACAATCAGTCAAAAAGCTTTTAGTTCTAAAGAGGAGTCAAGATGTGCTGACACTAAAATTTAGCAGCTTTCAGCAAATTAAAAAGTTACTAAATTACCACTGCAATTATCTCCTTCCTAGTGACATATGTAATAAAATGTAAAGTTTTAATACCCTCTGAAGCACCAGAATATATATATATATATATATATATATAAAATTTAAAGAGATAGTTCACCCAAAAATGAAATTTCTGTCATTACTCACCCTCATGCCGTTCCAAACCCGTAAGATGCTCGTTCATCTTCAGAACACAAATTAACATATTTTTGATGAAAGTCAAGAGCTTTCTGACCCTGCAAAGACAGCAATGCAACTACCAGGTTCAAGGCCCAGAAAAGTAGTAAGGACACCGTTAAAATAGTCCATGTGACATTGTAATGTTATGAAGCTACGAGAATACTTTTGTGCACAAAGAAAGCAAAAATAATGACTTTATTTAACAATTTCTAATCAGAAAGCTTTTGGATTTTATCACAAATATCTTAATTTGTGTTCTGAAAATGAACAACGGTCTTACAGGTTTGGAACGACATGAGGGTGAGTAATTAATGACAGAATTTAGATTTTTTTGGGTGAACTATCCCTTTAAATTATAAATAAATGTAATACTTTATACCTGTGAGCAGCTCTCTGGAAATCAATGACATCCTTCATTCAGTGTGCTTTTTTTTTTTTATTTACAAAGGGATGAAATAATATGGGTAAAACAATATAAAGCATTCATTCGTAAGGGAAATCATAGCTTCATCTTCTTTTTACCAGTTAAATTTGGCTCGGTTCACCACTTGCCCATTCAGCTCTATTCACACACCGCATGTCTCTGTGACAGACAATATAATCACTAACTTATTATGAGAAAAATGAATGAGGGTCTCCTCGTAATTTGTCGTGTGTGACCTGGCTCCGGTTAGCCTGGTGCTCTGGGGTGTCTCCGTGTTGACTACAATGCCCATGACTGGCCGTTTGACTGACAGCTCCTGGGCAGATGAATCAGGCAGACTGTCACCCCGTATCAAAGCTGGGGCAGGTGCTGACTGAGACAGGCCAAGCATAGCATATAAGGCCAACACTAAAATTAACTTTCTCAACACCCCTCTCAGCAGGCAGCCAGAGATGCAGACTTTGAAGACGAAAATGAAGGGGGAAGAGAGAGGGCCAAAAAAAAGATGGATGAGAAGAATAGATGAGGCACAGTGAGAAAAAACTGAGTAAATGGACTTAAGTTCCTGTGCGCGAGCAGCAGGCCCGTGGGTGTTGCAGGCGTATGAAGTTGAGTCAGCTCTCAGGTGGACTGTCAGAGTGACTGGGTCGGAATACATTAGACATGGAGAAATGAGAAAGATACCATGTCACATTGCTCAGAATGTGCATTTATTAGCTTTCAGCTACAAATAAACTGTGTCAATAACTGTGCACAGCCATTTGTTATGCTGTCTTTTGGTTCAATACACACACACAAGCATGTATATTTTTAAACATTGATAAAAATAAGAAATATTTCTTGAGCGGCAAAGCAGCATTTTAGAATGATTTCTGAAATATGTGACACTGAAGACTGAAGCTTTGCCGTCACAGTACATTTTAAAACTTTTATTAGCACTTTGAATATATTGCTTTCCTGTTTACACAGCTGTCTTATCTTTTTAGATTTCAAAAGTTTACATACACCCTGAAGAATCTGCTAAATTATTTTACCAAAATAAGAGGGGTCATTTAAAATGCATGTTATTTTCAATTTAGTATTGACCTGAATAAGATGTTTCACATAAAAGACACTTACATATAGTCCACAAGAGAAATAATAGTTGAATTTATAAAAATGACCGTTTAAAAGTTTACACACACCTGATTTTTAATACTGTGTTGGTACATGAATGATCCACAGCTGTTTTTCTTTTCTTTACTTTTTTTTCTTTTTTTTAGTGATATTTAGTGATAGTCATAGTGAAGAGCCAGGGGGTGAAAACTTTTAGAATTTGAAGATCAGGGTAAATTACACTTATTTTGTGTTCTGGGAAACATGTAAGTATCTTCTGTAGCTTCTGAAGGGCAATACTAAATGTAAAATATGATATTTAGGCAAAATGTGACAAATGTACACATCTTTATTCTGTTCAAAAGTTTACACCCCCGGCTCTTAATGCATCGGTTTTTTTTTTTTCCTTCTGGAGCATCAGTGAGCATTTGAACCTTCTGTGATAGTTGCATATGAGTCCCTCAGTTGTCTTCAGTGTGAAAAGATGGATCTCAAAATCATGCAGTCATTGTTGGAAAGGGTTCAAATACACAAAAATGCTGAGAAAAAAAACAAAGAATTTGTAGGACCTGAAGGATTTTCAGAACAGATGTTAAACAGGCAGTTTAACTGTCCAGGAAAAATAGCTGTGGTTCATTCAGGTAACAACACAGTATTAAGAAGTGTATGTAAACTTTTGAACAGGGTCGTTTTTATAAATTCAAGTATTTTTTTTTTCTTGTATACTATATGTAAATGTCTTTTATGTGAAATATCTTATTCAGGTCAAATAACATGCATTTTGAATGATCCCTTTGGATTGTTCCATTTTTTTTTTCCGGGGGTATCTGTTAAACATAGCAAGATATGATTTATAGTTGTCAAATATGGTGAAATCAGGTAAATTGGGACATTTTTGTCCCAGTCATCACAATGGCAAAGAGTCTCCCAGTTTACCTGAATTCACCTATGTTAAGAACAATGTTGTGTGTGTGTTTGTATCATGATAAAGTATGGTGTTTTGGGGTGAATAAAATGAAACAGATAATGGCTAAAAATAGTTCATGTAAGCCTTTGCTGTCTTATATAAGCTCTTTCAAGATTCAGGATTCCCTATAGCTACTACTTGACTCAAGTGAGTGTGTTCCTTCCAGCTAAACCAGCCCAGAGCTGCTCTAAATCATCAGCATATCTCAATGTTTTCTTCCCCTTTGGTCAAATGAAGGTCAATAGAAAGAATCACTGATTTATCTCATGTATCAAGGTTTCACAAGCATCTGCATTTTATTTCTAAATGCATGGGCTGGACAAAGATCTCCACTGAGGAAAATGCTGTTGAAGTCCTATCGACAATCAGCTCAGGCAGGTCCTCTCAGATTGATTACAGGATGTTAAAATAATTAGCTCCCATTTCCCTCTTCAAATCCATCTAAAAATGAAGAAATTTCCTTTTCTTTGTTTCTTTTCTTTTTATAGTGTTAGTACCATTCAAAATCAGTAGATCAAGGATTATCAAACAATTCCTGGAGCCTTATGAGTAAAATAAGGTTTGTGGTCCATATTTTGTTTTAATTACGTTAAAAACTCAAATGTTCTCAAAATGTATTTTACTACTACTAATAAAAACGAACAAATTGCTGCTAAAGGAGTACAACTACAATAAATATGTGAGTTTGCGTGCCGGACGAATCTGCGTCCTATACAGCAACGTGTTAGCATTGTGCTGATTTTCACAGCGAATTTACAATTTAAAAAAAAAAAAAAAAACTTTTACGTATTTATGTAATTTATGAATTTTTTGTTGTAGAACAAAGCATGAAAGTCTCTTCAAGTAATGTTAACCATAAATGGAAAAACCTGCGTTCCAAGAAACCAATTATAAGTTCTCAAAGGAATTAAAGGCTCAAAAATGCCAATTATGTTCCAGGTTTTATGACTGAACAGCATTATTCTGCTCAGAGTAAACACAACCGCGGCAAGAAACACGAGCTCTCGTGTACTGTAAAGAAAGAGCGAGTGCTGCCTCTTAGCGGTTAAAAACGGAATAGAATTATGAGCTCAAAAATAAGCCTAGGTAAACAAGGGCCATCATTACACCTATCAATTTGTTTTTAAAAAGGTAGACAAATTGTGTAACAGAAACACTATGTTGTTTGTAAACTGAACTCGTTGTTCATAATGAAAGAACCTCAGCTTCTACTTCCAATTACAACAGCATTTAGTCTGTGTTTCCTGAAAACCCGTTCAGTCAGTCAGTTTAATGAGCGTAGTTGTCTCATCCTCAGCACCTCTTGATGTATGCCTGATTCTATGGCTAATTATCTACTGTATTGATCACTGGAGACAACTGTCTATTTATTTCCAGCAGTGGAGAGCAGTTACTCTCCATTTGACATTCTCATTAGGATTGAGCAGGAGATATTTAGTGGGCTGATAACATCTCATTCAACAAAGGCAAGGCAGGGTTCCATATGAGGAATTATGGCCTCTTCTGCTCATATGGACATGCTGGATGAAAACATTGATTCTTTAAGAGGTTGGGAGACAATTGTGTGGCATGGATTTCATCTGGAGGACTGGAGGAGGCATGGAGTCATTAATAGAGTCGCCTATTTCGAGGTAATTACTTAAATTACATTTTGGCTTTATTTTGTATGCCACAGATGTTTTCTGTTTTAAATAGCAGAACTAAAATATCTGAATGCGATAGATGGGTTATATCGCTGCAGTTAATGAACTGTTTTTATGCCATATGTCTCCCCATGACTTACTTGTCGTGCAGTTAACAGAATACTTAGTTCATTGTTTAATGGCTTTAACTAAAGATAAACCAGTATATTTCCTGATATTGACAATTTTCTGATTGTGGTTGTATGCTGTTATGGTTATTGGTTCTAAACCCTATCGGGCATTATTATTTTAATGACTGTAGATGGGTCTAAAGAATAGCACATAACAACACCATTAAAAAGGTGTTAAAGTAAATATGAATTAATTTGATAATGGTGCTGTGTACAAAAAAAGTAACTTAAAAAAAGTTTAAAATTTACAATTAATCTACAAAACAATTAATGTTGCAATATATGCATTTTACTAGCCTTGCCACATTTGCAAGTTTGGTTTCGAAAAACTATGCATTAATAATAATGATAATAATAATAATAATAATAATAATAATAATAATAATAACAATAATAATTGTTATTATTGTTATTATTACAACAATAAATAAATAGTTAAAATTGACCCAAATGCATTTTGATAATAATTTTTATATAAATGTTATTGACATAAATTATCTGGCTTTTTACAGCCAATTCTTGACATGTAAGCCATATTATTATTTTCTTTTATATTTATTATTTTATATTATTATTGTTGTTGTTTTGTTTATTATTATTATCATTGTTATTATTTTTATTTTTATTATTAGAAGTTATTATTGCATATCAACTGTCAAACAAAAATATACATAACAAACATAATCCATGTTGACATTGGTCATAAACATGATTAACAGTGACTGTTAATTTGTAATAAAATAATTAAACATGAATTCTAAAAATTTAAATTGCATATTAAAATGCAATTTATTATTTTTATTATTATTAATGAATTATTAATTAATGTTGTTGTTGTGTTGCTGTAAATTATGTCATGCCAGAAATTATTATTAAAAATTATGAGTGCATTAATTATAAAATGTAAAATATTTTAAAAATCTTAATTTATTATTATTATTATTATTATTATTATTATTATTATTATTATTATGTTGTTGTTGTTGTTGTTGTAGATTGTTTAGCTGTCGTGCAAGAAATTATTATTAGAAATTATTGTTAATGCATATCAATTGTCAGACAAAAATATACATTATCCATATTAACATTGGTCATGAACATGATTTACAGTGACTGTTAATATGTGATAAAAAATTAATTAAACAATAATTATAAAATATAAAACTGCAATGCAATTTAATATTATTATTATTATTATTATTATTATTATTATTATTATTATTATTATTAATTTCATTTTCATTTGATACATAGAATAAGAGGCTTCCTGAGTGATCTCTGTGTGTGGTCACATCTCTGATCTAGTTTCCTTCATACTTTAAGCTGTAATCAAGGCTAGAGTATCAATAAAAGGCTGGATACGGTTAAAGCGTGTTGGGGGGCCATCTCCCCTTACCAGAAGGATTAAGCTCAAAGTACTTGATGAAATGATAGTTGACAGTGTTATTGGGGTTCAGAGGTCTGTGAGGCAGGGTGCAGCGGGCCTGATAAATTGCCCCTCGCCGTCAGAGACAAATATAGACCAGCCCGCAACTCCAAATTCAAGACATGCCCCTCACGTCTCTTGACGGCTGCGCATCTGTGTGCACTGTATGTTGACTACATGACAGACATATTCCTGCAGCAACAGATGACAAATATTCCAAATAAATTACAACAGGCCCTGTTTTCTGGAAATGAAAAGTCATGCAAGCTTGAAATTTCAAATTGTGGTAACCTGAGCTAAATTATGTAACTATGTCAACAAGATACTCTAGCTGCGATAACTTGATATGCCTGTGAGGTCGTCATAAGCATTCCATCTCTTACCATGTGGCTGTAAGGGTCTGATCGCATCTGTACACCAACCATCAAAACCAGGGCTCACCTACAGCCCTCAGCAGGCATCATGGAATGTGTGGATTTAAGGAGTCTCTTCACCGTAGCCCATTTCATAAAGGCCAGATGTGACCATGGTCTGAAGGCTGGTGCCTCCAAGAATAAGAATTATGTCTTTTTTGAGGTGGAGATCCTGGACCCCAAGAGCAAGGCGCAACTCTGCTACCTGGATAAGGTGCATTTAGCAGTGTTATTTTAGTATTATTGATATGCTATTAAGGTATTTATTAGTATTTTTAAATTAGTTTTTATTTTAACATTTAAAATTTGTTGTGTTTTGGCATTTTTAATAGTGTTTGTTTGTTAAAGTAATATTTCTGTTTAGTTTTTACTATTTTTTATTTCACTTTTGGTATTTCTAGTACTTAAACTACATAAAATAAACTACATGAAGGTTTTTTCTATATTTATATGCTTGCATTTACATATATTTGTAATATTTATCTTTTAGTTTAGTTTAGTTTTATTTGAAAAAAAAAAATCTTATTATTATTTTTTAATAGTTTTACTTTTAGCTTGATAAACAATACTGACGCTAGGCCAGAAATTATATTGGATTAAATAAAGGCCTCTTGTGTGGGCGTGTCAGCTGAAAAAAATTCTTGAACTTTCTCAGGTAGAGCCCAATGCCACTATTGCAGAGATCAAGACATTGTTGCACAAAATTTGTAAGTCTTTTGGTTTTTACACAATCAAAGACTAAATTACATGCTTATTCAAGCCGTGAAGCTTTCATATGTGATGTAATATGACCAAGTTGTTGGAAATATTTCAATTCTTGAAATCCATGCAGACCCCAAGTTTTATCCATCAAGACAGGCACTGAAGCTACATCCAGGTAAACTTTCCATCCATCAATAATTATTTTATTTTATTTTATTTTATTTTATTTTATTTTATTTTATTTTATTTTATTTTATTTTATTTTATTCTTTTGGAAATCCTGCAAGTTTCCTGCATTGCAAGTTCTAAAATGTTTGTTTGAAAATGTTCACCAAAGCTTCAAAGGAGATGGTAAAATGAAAAATCTAGCTGAATTAAAGCCTAGTACAGTAGCCAGATGCTTTTGCAATCTTAGATCTGCAACAGCTGTGACGCATATGTGCACGTCTGCGCTTCTCCTGACAGAATGTCAGGCATCATTTCACACTGGAGAAGGCAAGCATGAGAAAACATCAGTTAGTTAACAATATAAAAAAAGAAAATTTGTTTATATTATATATATATACTATAATAATATTTTAACTGAGGTGCATTTATTCTGATATTTCTTCATATTATGACTGAGTTGATTGATTTTCAGAGGGAAAGGCCCTCAGTGATGATGATGTGCTGGAGGATCTTCCAGTTGGCACGACCGCAACGATGTTCTTCCAGGACCTCGGCCCACAGTTAGGCTGGACTATGGTAAAGAAAGCATCTGATTCTCATTTAGACTATAGCAGCTCATATAGTGCGTATGAGACAATAATGGTGTTTTTGTTGGGGGTTGATGGTAGGTATTTCTGGCAGAATGTCTTGGGCCGCTTTTCATTTACCTGCTCTTCTTCTTTCGGCTTCCATACATCTACGGGCACGAGTATGACTACACCCGGAGTCCATTTAAAGTTGTCAGGTAAGTTCAGAGTGAAAACCCTTATTCAGATGAGCTGAACTTGATGCTCATGAATAAAATATTTAAACACTAATACAAATCATTTCTATTTCTTAAATACCCGATTAAACTATTGCATTCAGTTTTGTTGGTGTAACATATTTTAATTGGTTTAGTGCTGTTAAACTTTATTTTTGACTTTAGATGTTACCACATATGGAGGCCCATTTCTGCTACTGAATACAACAATAAAAAAGCTAATTGTGATGTTTTCTCTCAGGGATTGTGAGATATAAACTAGCAATTGTGAGTTATGAGAACTGTGAGATATAAACTCACAAGAACACAGGATTGCTTGAAATAAACTTGCAATTGCGAGTTATAAAGTCAGAATTACGAGATATCAGAATTGTGAGTTTATATCTCGCAATTGTGACATTTTTTCTCAGAATTGCTCCTTTATATCTCACAATTCTGACTTTGGAACAGGCGATTGTGAGTTATCCAGTCATAACTTTGAGATACAGTGCCTTGCGAAAGTATTTATACCCCTTCTTTTTTTTTTCGCGTTTTATGTTGCAGCCTTATGTTAAATTGTTTTAAATTACTTTTTTTCTACATCAATTTACACTCCATACAATATATGACAAAGCCAAAAACAGATTTGTGACAATTTTGCACATTTATTAAAAATAAAACACTGAAATAAGTACATTGCATAAGTATTCATACCCTTAACTCAGTACTTAGTTGAAGCACCTTTACAGCCTCAAGTCTATCTGGGTATGATGAGACAAGCTTTGCACTTCTGCATTTGGCAATTATCTGCCATTCTTCGCCTCACCTCTTCACCTCTCAAGCTCTGTCAGGTTGGATGGGGGCTGGCAGACATTTTCAGGTTTCTCCAGAAACAAGCCAAGGCTCCTCCTGGGAACCTCAAGGACATTCACAGAGTTGTCTATAAACCACTCTTGCTGTGTGGTTAGGGTCTTTGTCTTGTTGGAAGGTGAACCTTTGCCCAGTCTGAGGTTCTGAATGCTCTGGACTGGTTTTTCATTAAGACTATCTCTATATTTTGCTGTGTTGAGCTTTCCTTCTACTCTGACAAATCCCTCAGTCTCTGCTGCTGAAAAACAGACCCACAGCATGAGGCTGCTACCAGCACACTTTACTTTTGGGATGGCACTCTGCAGGTGATGAGCAGTGCTTGGTTTCCTTCAAACATGATGCTTGGAAGAGAGGTTCATCAGACCAGAGAATCTTGTTTTCACAGTCTGAGGGTCCTTTACATTCTTTTTGTTTACAAATTCCAAGTGGGTTTTTATGTGTTTTCATTGAGGAGAGGATTAAGTTTGGCCACACTGCCATAAAGACAAAACTGGTGGAGTATTGCAGTGATGCTTGTCCTTCTGTAAGTGTCTTCTATCTGCATATATGATCATGGAGCTCAACTAGAGTGACCACCAGCTTCTTGGTCACCAGTATAATCAAGCCCCTTCTCCATCAATAGCTCAGTTTGGCCAGGAGGCCAGCTCTAGGAAGAGTCCTAATTGTTCCAAGCTTCTTCCATTATGGATAATGGAGGTTACATGCTTTTGTGAACCTTCAATGCAGCCATTTTATTTTCTGAACTTTTCCCCAGATCTGTGTCTTGACGCAAGCCTGTTTCTGAGCTTTTTTTGACCTCAGGGCTTGATTTTTGCTCTGATATGCATTTTCAGCTGTTAGACCTGAGAGGTGTGTGCCTTTCCAAATCATACTCATTCAAATGAATTTGCCATAGTTTAACTCCGCTCAAAGTGTAATAAGATCTACAAGTCATATGAACGCTCCTAGGCTAAATTTCAAGTGTCGCAGAAAACGGTATGCAATGGAACAATTTCAGTTTTTTATTTCTAATAAATTTGCAAAGTTGCCTATAAACATATAAAAAGTCCATTTTTTATTGAGAGGCAGAAAAGAGCATGAAACATTTTCAAGTGAAAATGAATATTGAATAATGTAGCAAAGGTGTGGCAAACTGTTTGTGGTTTATATTTGACCCTGCTGATACAGGCTGGCTTGCTGGTGCCACTCTCTTCATTACATTAAGAGGCTCGTGGAAACTATTTTTATCCATCGCTTTTCTGGCGGAACATTACCTTTACGCACCATCATGATGGTATGTTTATGTCTGTATTTTTTCATACCAAATTGTCACAGTATTTCCTGTTTTGGCACATAAGCTAATGTGTCTAAAGTGCTTATGACGTTGGCGTTAGTTCAGTAGTGTCAGTGAAGCGTTGAGGAGCCTTGGGGGGAATCTTTGGCTGCTGTCCATTAAGCGTCCTCTTGCTGGTTTAAATTATGCCCCTACAGTATCTTTCAACACACTCAGAATACATATGGTTTGACCATATGGAGGAGTTGTTCAAAATATTGCCTGCAAATGTAAATGCTAATCATGCAAATGAGCAAGCTTAAATGGAGTTAAACATAGCTAAAGCATACAGTTAAGGTTTGCATTTAATGTAAAGTTAAAGAATTATTCTTTAAGCAGTTACTGTGTGTTATATTAGATACAATCCTTACATGAATTGAAACTGTGATTCTGTAGCTCTGTCTGTATTACTGGGGGTTTGCAGCATGGCAGGCATATTACATCAACCATCCGCTCTACACCCCACCAAGTAAGTGCTCATTATGTCACACATTGCATTAGTTTGTGAGCCTCATATTAACATCTGATTTTAACTTCTGTTTCTCTAGCCTATGGAAGACTTCAAATCTACTCTGCACTGGCAATGTTTTTGGTATGTATGTCAAAATCATTAAATATTGAGTATTTATTATTATATTTTAAATATTAAAGAGGTCATCGGATGCAAAGTTCACTTTACATGTTGTTTGAACATTAATGTGTGTTGGCAGTGTATGTTCAAATCTACCCTATAATGATAAAAAATCTATGCAGTGGTTTTTAATTAATTTTTAAAAGTAATATCTCCTTTTTTATATCGAGCCATTCCGACAGAGGCCGCTTCCACGATAGGTGATTGACATGAGTGTCTCATTGTTTCGATGCCGGAGCAGGGATGTAAGCTAGACAAGAATATCTCTGACTGAGGTCTTGTGTTGCTGGATATAATAATGAACATAGTGGTCGTCATTTACTCCCGACATCTGAGCTGCTGAAGATGCAGTGGATTACATTTGTTTGTGAAGGCAATGCGCCTCCCAATCTACATATATCTGTCTATGTTTTTGCGCAAATCATCCATGATCCAGTTTCACTTACAGCAGAACTGAGTATAAGGGTTTTTTATGAATCTTTGCAATCGCCTTTCCTAATAAAATGCTAGTTCACAAGTTTAGCGGCTAAACGTGGCTAAATGCGGCTAAAGTAAACAGGCTCGTCACTTCACAGAGAGAACAGAGGGGCGGGGCCAGCAGAGCTCATTAATATTTAAAGTATATCATGGACTTTTTTTATTAAGACCCGAAAGAATCATATCAACTTGTGGAAAATAGGCATCCAACAACCATTGAAGTAATATGAATATGGGTAGTAGGAATAAAATTTGGATGTACTACATCCACCATGTTAATATGATCATGTGACCTACAGTGTCAGTTGCATCACTTAAAGGGATAGTTCACCCAAAAATGAAAATTACCACATGATTTATTCACTCTCAAGCCATCCTAGGTGTATATGACTTTCTTCTTCAGACAAATACAATATGAAATATATATCACAAAAATATCCTGGCTCTTCCCAGCTTTATAATGGCAGTGAATGGCTGTTGAGATTTTGAAGCCCAATAAAGTGCATCCATCCATCATAAAAAGTACTCCACGTGGCTCCAGGAGGTTAATAAAGACCTTATGAAGTGAATCAATGCATTTGTGTAAGAAAAAGTCACCGGCTGTTTGAAAAAAAAAAAGAAAAGAAAAAGAAGAAAGTAAAAGAAACTTATTTATGTGACCATCCACTCAGATAAGATGTCATGTATCGATGTGTACAGTGGTTGAACAAACACTAATGTTCTTCTGCATTATTTTATTCTTTTAACCACTACAGGACCAAATGTGACTTTATTTTTCCATAGCTGTGTTTCTTCATCATCTCTTTGTTCATTTTTTCAGGTCTGTGAGTTTGGAAATTTCTCAGTTCATCTGATTTTGAATCGAATCAGCTGTAATGGTGAGTCCTAATAAAGATTCATCTCTGAAGCTGTGTGGGCTTAAATATGACCGTTCAAGACAGACAATGAAACCTAGTAATTGTGATTAATTACCATTTCTTTGTTCCTTTTATAAAGGTGTATGTGGGTGTGTGCAGTAAAATTATCTGTCACATTACTACCTTCTTCAGAGACTATGCATTCTCCTGACAGAATCTTAAACTCTCAGCTATATTAGATATTTCCATTACCGCATTAACCTTATGCTTTTCTCACACATCGACAGGGTCCAGGCCTACAGAGATTCCATATCCCACAAATAATCCGTTCACTTGGCTCTTTTTCTTCGTCTCCTGCCCAAACTACACATATGAGGTTTGTCAAGTTTACAAAATAACTTGTTCAATGTCAAAAAAGCAGTAAATGAGACATTTGAAATATCTGGGGATGTGCCCACACCTGTGGAGAGCAGATGTATCTCAGCATGTGAAATGTTTTTGGATGAAGTATCCTTGTGATTTAAGAAATATTGTCTGTGTTTTGTGTTAGTAATTTAAAATTGGAAATCTGTATTTATTTTCAGGTGGGAGCATGGATCAGCTTCACAGTCATGACACAGTGTGTTCCAGGTAGACATTATTCCATCACACACCATCTGCACACTACAATAAAAAGTCAAAGGCTGCATCTGAAATTGCATACTTTCCTAGAGCCTATTATATACTAAGTACTAACAGCAGTGCTTTTTTTGTTTGTTTTATGGAGAGCTTGTTTTAACTACGGAAGCCTGTTTTCCCCTCTGAATAAAAAATAAGCAAAAAGGTTATTGCGACTTTATCTCACAATTCTCTTTTTTTTCACAAAATTGCTCAAAAAAGTCTTGCTATTCTAACTTTTACATATCTGAGTTTATATCTTTATAACTTTATCTCATAATTGCAAGTTTACATCTCTCAGTTCTAAAAATTGTGAGTTTGTCTCACGCAATTTTGGGAAAAAAGTCAGAATTCAAGATGTAAACTCGCAAATGCGAGGAAAAAAGTCTGAATTGTGAGAAAAAAAGTCGCAATTACCTTTTTGTTTTGTTTTTATTCAGTGGCTTAAATGGGCTTCCAGACTTAATAGGCCAATAAGAGAATATTAACTACTACTCTTCCTTTTAATTACACAAATGTCTCAGAAATGTCTACAAACCTATAAAACTGTTTAGGCAGAGATTAGGTAGAAACTATAGACTCTGGTTCTATGGTTCTCCACTGGGATGAGATCTTAATGAACTCGTATGATTCATGGGTTCACAGAGTCCCCCCCCCCTCAAATGCTAAGGCATTTAAGCACATATGTAACAAGCCTGTAACCACCTAAAACAATTATTTAAAAAAGCTTTTTTGGCAAATCCAGGTAATTTACCATAGAAATATTATGTGTGAATATTATGTATATAATATTAATTTATGTGTGAAAAAACGTACAATTATTTACAATTGAATTTAGTTTCGATCGGCCTCCATTAACCTTGTCTAATAAGTGGTTAAACTTCATCTGCCATGTTTTTTTTAGTTATCCAAATGTCCTTATAGACACTTGTGGCACTTTGAACAAAGACCCTGCTCAGCGATTTTCATGTTGATAGGACAAATGGTTGTATAGGTATAGCCATTTTTAAGTTTTTTCCCTTCTTATAGCACCACCAAGTGGCCAAGCTCCCCGATTTTTGTCCTGTGTCCTCAGATTGAGCTCTTACATAAGTGTTCTGAGTTTGGTGAAGATATCTCATTTTGTTCAGGAGTTATAGGCATTTTTCGAATGTTTTGGCATCTCTTTGTGCCGGTGAGTTGAAAGTTCAACTTTTTTTCACTTTCCACAGAATCTTTCTGCATTAGTTGGTTTCGATCGGGTGAAAAACCTAGGACTAGTTCGCAAAAGTTTTTGGGAAAAATCCAAAACACCGGTTTAGACGTTATGAGCAATTACGTACTTTTGATCGCTGTAGCGCCCCCGTCAGGCTGATTGGGGCAAGCCTTGGTGACGTTGTCGGCGGTATGAGTACTACCATCCCTCCAAGTTTCAAGTCTCTACAACTTATGGTTTGATGTGCACGATTAGTTTTACGTGGAGATTGCTGATCCTTATTATTATTAATTACAATAGGGTTTCAGCGCTATGCGCATTAACCCCTAACTATAAGTAACCCTTAAGGAACAAAAAACAAACAAACAAAAAAAAAAAAAAATCCATGTCATGACCCCTTGAATATTCTGCATTGTGCTGGAAGAAAAGCTAAACATTTTCCACCAGTGGTCTCTGACTATATTTTATTGAGTATATATTTTGCTGCACCTCCCTGATGAGAACCATTTAATTTTTCATATTTCTGCAGTGGGAGTTTTTGCATTTTTGGGTTTTATTCAGATGACTATATGGGCTCGGGCAAAGCATAAAACCTACACCCAACAATTCGAAGACTATCCTGACCTGAGAACGGCCATCATTCCACTCTTCTTCTAGATCGTTTGGATGGAGGATGAACCTACAAGCACTTTTGTCATCTGATGCCTCACCAAACATCATATTATAAGCAGCAAAATAAGTCTATTGTTTCTCTGTCAGACCTTGTGATTTATTCAGAAGATCGTGATGTACTCTCTGAAGTGTGAAATGGTAATTACTAGTAATTACATTAATTATGAAGAGAGGCTTACTGAGAATAGACTGAGGTTGTACTGCAAGTTTGAAGGAGATATACTAACAGAAACTTTTTTTTTTTTTTGCAAACTTAAAAATTTGCTTGACATCAAAGAGTGTAAGTTGAGTCCCAATTGTGAAGGTCTTCAGACCATCAAGCAGAAAACATGGTGTACAGTGCGATACTGTTTTATTGATGTTGATTGTTCACTTTTGTATTCCATTAAAACATTTTGCAGAACACATCCGAGTGTTTGTGACATAAAGATGTTACTGAAGATTTTATTTCCCAGAAACAAGTGATCATCAGTTTCCAAATGCCAGTATTTTCAAGACATGGTAAAGCAACAATCTTACAGAAATGGGTTTGACATTGAAATCTGTATTACTGCATATTAAAACTATTGCTTAAAATATTTCCTGATGAATGCAACTGAACCTCTTCATTCCCCAAAACAGAAACAGAAATATCCTTCCCGATTTTCACTGTCTACACCATGAGGTCAAGGTTTGCCTGGTTCACATGGTCAAGTTAGCCTGTTGAGAGATGCCACAATTACATCATCAGTGTGTATTCTCCACATGCAAAAAATACCTCAAAAAACACCTGCAAGCCAAGCATAATGCTACAAAGTGAGCGCCAGCCAGCTGACCCTGAGAAACAGTAACAATAAAAAGTAACTTTGATGGAATAATGCAATGATGCTGCAAATTTGCATAAGTTACAGGTTTGAATTCAGATTTCAAATTTATTTTAGATTATGCTGTTGATGTTTAAGCAGTACAAAAGCAATGTATTATCAATATCAAATATTTCATTGCATGTGCATTCACAGGCACTGCTGTAACAGATGCGCTTCAAGTCAGCATTTGAAAGATTTATTAGTTATTTTGTGAAAGATTTGAAAAACTGTGACTGTAACTGCAAGAAAGATAAACACTAATATTTACAAATGTATAAACAAAGACATTTCAATTTGCATGGAAATCAAAAAGTAAGTTTTGTGTGTGGAAAATAACTATTTTTAACTGTTTTATACAACTATCCTAAAGGGATAGTTCACCCAAAAATGAAAATTCTGGCATTAATTACTCTAGTCGTTCTAAACCCGTAAGACCTTCATTTATCTTCAAAACACAAATTAAGATATTTTTGATGAAACCCGAGAGATTTCTGTCCCTGCATAGACAGGAACGCAACTACCACATTTAAGAATAATGACTTTATTGACTTTAACAAAAATAATGACTTTATTCAATAATTTCAGTAATTTATAAAAATTATTTTCCACATTTACAAAAACAAGAAGACCTTTGAGCTTATACGTCACAATTCTGACTTAATAAGTCTCATATGCGAGTTTGTAATTCTGACTTTATAACTTGTAATTGCAAGTTTATACGATGCAAATCTGAGAAAAAAACAGCACAGTTGCGAGAAATAAACGCTATTCTGAGAAAAAAAGTCAGAATTATGAGTTTGTCTCAAAATTCTGACTTTATAACTCATAACTGCGAGTTTATATCACACAATTCTGAGAAAAAAAGTTACCATTGCGAGAAATGAACTTGCTATTCTGACAAGAAAAAGATGTGAGTTTCTGTTTCACAATTCTGACTTTATAACTCGCAATTGCGAGTTTATTCATGCAATTCTGAGAAAAAAAAGAATTTCGAGTTGATATCTCACAATTCTGACTTAATTTCTCAGAATTGCAAGTTTATATCTCACAATTCTGACTTTACAATTCACAATGCAAGTTTAAATCTCACAATTCTGACATTATAACTCACAATTGCTAGTTTATATCTCACAATTCTGAGAAAAAAATTCAGAAATGCGAGATAAAAACTTGCAATTCTTACTTTTTTCTTGCAACTGCAAGTTTATACTGTATCTATCATGAACCTGGTCCTGATCTCCAGTCCGCTCGCCACCAGAGATCGCCTTGTCATTTCACGTTACATAGACTGTTGCACTACACCCTGGACTACCTTTCCCATGTTTCACCTCACTCACAGCTGCAGCCAATCACGAACTGCATAAACAAGGCGACCTCTGGTTGCGAGCGGACTGGAGATCAGGACCAGATTCTTGACAGTATCATGCAATTCTGAGGAAAAAAAAGGTTAAAATGACAAGTTTATATCTCGTAGTTTTCAGAATTGTGAAATAAAAAGGTTGCAATAACCTTGAAAAAAATTGTATTCAGTGGCGGAAATGGGCTTCCATATGCGGTAACATCTAAAGTCAAAAACATTATTTGTATCTTCCAGTTCTGAGAAAAAAAATTCAATTGTAAGATATAAACTCGTAATTTTGAGAAAAAAATCAATTGCGAGATATAAACTTGTAATTCTCCGAAAAAAAGAATTGCGAGTTTATATCTCACAATTCTGACTTTATAATTCGCAATTGCTAGTTTATATCTTACAATTTGGAGAAAAAAAGTCAGAACTGCGAAATAAAAACTTGCAGTTCTTACTTTTTTCTCATAACTGCAAGTTTATACTGTATCATGCAATTCTGAGAAAAAAAAGTCAAATTAACTTTTAAATTAATTAAAAGTTAATATCTTGTAGTTTTCAGAATTGTAAGATAAAAAGTCGCAGTTACTTTTTTTAAAAATTTGTATTCAGTGGTGGAAATGGGCTTCCATATGCGGTAACATCTAAAGTTAAAAACTATTTATATCTTCCAATTCTGAAAAGTCAATTGTGAGATATAAACTCATAATTCTCAAAAAAAAAATCAACGGCGAGATATAAGCTTGTAATTCTGAGGAAAAAAAAAGGATTGCGAATTGAAGTTTATATCTCACAATTCGCAATGCAAATTTATATCATGCAATTCTGTGAAAAAAAGTCAGAATTGTGAGTTATTATATTGTGCGTTATTATATCACGCAATTCTGACTTTATAACTGACAATTTTTAGTTTATATCTCACAATTCCGAGAAAAAAAGTCAGAATTGCATGATACAAGCTCACAATTGCAAGAAATAAAGTCAGAATTGCGAGATAAAAACTTGCAGTTCTTACCTTTTTCTCGCAACTGCACGTTTATACTGTATCATGCAATTCTGAGAAAAAAAAACGTACAAGTTTATATCTCGCAATGATAAAAAAATTCGTATTCAGTGGCGGAAATGGGCTTCCATATGCGGTAACATACATCTAAAGTCAAAAACACTATTTGTATCTTTCAATTCTGAGGAAAAAAAGTCAATTGTGAGATATAAACTCAAAAAACAAAAATCAACTGATTCCGAGTTTGTATCACAGAATTCAAAGAAAAAAGTAAGAATTGTGAGATAAAAAGTCACAATTACCTTTTTTTTTATTCAGTGGCAGAAACAGGCTTCCATCGTTTTAGTTCTCTTTGACTTTGTATTTTTTGTTCACATAATGGAGGTAATTAGGAACCAAATCTGTTTGGTTTCTAACATTATTCACAATATCCACAAAACCCTATTCTATGTTCCAAAGCAAGAAGGTTTGGATCAACATGAGGGTGAGTAAATGATGACCGAATTTTTATTGTTGGGAGAACTATCCCTTTAATGCAGGCATGGGCAAACTCGGTCCTGGAGGGCCGGTGTCCCTGCAGTGTTTAGCTCCAACCCCGATCAAACAGACCTGAACAAGCTAATCAAGTCTTCAAGATTACTAAAAGGCTACAGACAGGAACGTTTTATCAGGGTTGGAGCTAAACTCTGCAGAGACACCGGCCCTCCAGGACCAAGTTTGCCCTTGCCTCCTTTAATGTGTGGAGGTTTTTCTTTCAGTGAATTTGGAGATTGACCTTTGGCTCAAAGTGCTATAGACTGAGGGCAGACGTTAAAAAATGTTATATATTAATGAAAAAAACTGACAACCTAAAATAGATACAGCAGGTTTTGTGTATAAATACATGTATATAAAAGGCTTTAGGAACTTCATGAACAACATGGTGTAATGTGCTGTCAGCCATGAGTCCTTTTGAAGCATATAAGTTCATTTTTAACTGTTTTTCGTCACAACTCTTCGTAGCGGCGAGACCTTTTTCTCTCGTCTCGGCGCTGATGCTCTGAGCTGAGTATCATCCTCTACTGACTGCTGCTTGGCAAAATTCACAAACACCTGTAAGGCAGTGAAACAGATGAGCTGTTAGTCCTGTCAGTCACATGCGCTGAGCAAATCGAATTCAATCTCGGCATGTGAATTTCAACCAATAATTCATTTCTAATGGAAGGTCCCCAGAGCACAAGATATCATTTTTACAGCATCAAGCTATTTTTCTTGTCTGCGGTAAAAGTGAAATGCTAAAATAACTTAAAGTCTTAACATGTTGCTGACAGCTGGTATGGACTGACTTAAAAGAGATTTGTTGCTTGAAGCTTTATCACATTGCAGCTGGTGATGAAGTTACCTGATCTAATGTGGTCTGAGACACAGAGTAGTCCTCAATGTTCAGTCTCTCTTTGTTGGTCAACACCAGCTGGAAGACTCGCGCCAGTGAGGCGGCGGCGATTTCGTATTGTAAGGTGTTGTAGTGTTTCTCTCGCTGTATACATCCTGGGAAGCTGCTTTCCATGAAGGACTCGGCCGGGACCAGGTCAGGAGGCATGCCTGGTTTTTCAGCTTTAATTTTCATTGT
>JAHKKF010491064.1:0-27267 GCA_019740295.1 Labeo calbasu | reverse complement strand
TATTATTACATGTCTATATAGATTTAATTACATTTTAGTTTTTTAGTTTATTTAATTTGGCTAATTTTAGTACTATCTAAACTAAACAAAAAAAAAAAAAAAAGTTGCCTTGACAACGAACTAAAATACAATAAGTTTAATTTTTGTATTTTATTTTATTTGAATGAATATTTTATTTAGTAGTAATGATTTTTTTTTTATGGTTTTATTTTTAATGATAATAGCCCTGATACACAAATAAGTATTTAAAGGGGTCATCAGATGCACATTTTCCACAAGTTGATATGATTTGTTAGGGTCTTACTGAGAAGTCCATAACATACTTTGGTTAAAATTTCTCAGTGGTAGCGTAAAAAACACCCTTGTCAAAATCAGCTCTTTTCAGAGCGAGACCCTTTTTTTGCATTTGCCTTTAAATGCTAATGAGCTCTGCTCGCCCCGCCCCTCTCTTCTGTGGGGTGACGAGCCGTTTTGTTTACTTTAGCTGCATTTAGCCACAAAACTTGCACATTATTAAGAAAAGCGATTTGCAAGGAGCATAAAAACCCTAATACTCACTTCTGCTGTAGGTGAAGCTGGTTCACAGATGATTTGCGTGAGCATAGACGCATTTATGTAGATTGTTAATCCTCTGCGTCTTCAGCAGCTCAGATGCCAGGAGTAAATAACGAGTGCTATGTTCATTATTACATCCAACAACAAAACACCTCAATAGCATAGGAGCCATTCTTGTCTTCAAAACAATGGTGGTTGGACTGTTTACAGCTTACTCAGCTTACTCAGGGAGGGTCTAAGGTAAGACGGCCATATCAATCAACTATCGTAGGAGCGGCCTTGCTTGTATGACGTCACACAGACAAGATGCTGAGAATGGCTTGATTTGAAAAAGGAGTGAGTGAGTGAGTGAGTGAGTGAATGAATGAATGAATGAATGAACAAGCAAGTGTTTTGCAGTGGCATAGAAAATTCAAACAAGTTAGCCTGTGAGGAAAAAGACCCACAGATCTGTACAGATGATGCATGTTGCCAGAGTTCTGCTGCTTGTAAAGTGAGGCGTGATATAACTCCAGTGAGCCCTGGCAGCTGTTGCGAATCCCGTTTCTCAGTTCCTCTTTCACTCTCCCTCTCTCTGTCTCTCTCTGACCTACTGCACACTCCTCCAATTCCACTAAAAAATAGTACAATAAAATAACAAGCTAATTAACTTCTTCAAATTAAAAAAAAATTGCTTAAAGGTTGTTGTTGCTAAGTTTTATTCAGTTGTAAGTTTGTAGAATGGTTGTATTTCAGACACTCGCATCATCCACAAAAAGTTACGATATGAACTGTACTGTACATGGCATATAGAAAAGATTACATTTTGTGACTTCATCTACAGTATTCCCTAGAAACTTTTCATCGCCCGAGTGAAAACATCGAAGGGAAAATTCTGTCCTCATTTACTCGTGTGTCGTGGCACTCTCAGTAAAAACTAACATAGAAGAAAAGAAATTGTCGAATAAAGTCGTTATTTTTGTTTTCTTTGTGCACAAATAGTTTTCGTGCAGCTTCATAAAATTAAGGTTGAACCACTGATGTCACATGGACTGTTTACCTTTCTGGGCCTTAAATGTGTCAGTTGCGTTGCTGTCTATGATGCAGGGTCAGAAATCTCTTAGATTTCATCAGAAATATCTTAATTTGTGTTGTGAAGTTGAACGAAGGCCCTACGGGTTTGGAACGATATGAGAGTGAGTAATTAATGACAAATTTTTCATTTTTGAGTAAACTATCCTTTTAAACGCTTCAGGCTTCAATCAGTGCCGGTTTTAAAACAACAGGAGCTACATTCTCGATTCCCCCTCTGAATTTCTAAATTAGTTTGACTGCTGAAGAACAGCAATCTGAGTTGCTCTAAAAGTGAACATATTGCATTAGCATGGGTTAGTCAGTTGCCAGGTAGCCTGAGGCGGTGCCATATATCAGTGAGACTGGCTGCTCGGGCTCCTGGCCTCTCCAGCGCTCAGCGTTCCCACCACGTCCCTGCTTTGATATTACTTCACACAGCGGCCCGCATCACGGTAATGGATGTAGACTCATTCATTATCTCCATCAATCACAGGCGCTTACACGCAGGAGCTGGGTGTAAGAAGAGCCTCTAGTATGAGGACTGAGAATAGCAGACAATTGAATTAGACTAAGCTCTATATGCGGCCTGTCAAGACAGTAATTCTCCTGTATTAGTGAGGCTGGAGGGGCAAAGGTCGTCTCCAGAAGATCTGCACCTGGTGAAGATATTTTGGTGGTTTAGCAATGAAGCACTGAGATACGGAAAGAAGTTTAATGTGGTTTTTAGTCAAGGACGTTATGAGAGGTTGTTTATGCATGTGAGTGTATTCCACTGTATACTCTACTGTATGCTAATAGATTCCTCCATAGTAAATTGTTTGTGCCTGAGGGGATGGACTGCATAAGTGTGATCTGTATGCAAAGTAACATCAGCACTTTATTATTATGTATGAAAAGACTATAATCACTTGATAGCAAGAAAGTAAAGTTCAAACACATTTTCACTCTACGGGTCAAACTATATTTAATTACTAAAAAAGAGTCAACGATAGCTCTTTAATCTGAAAACATTTCATTGTAGGGGTGTTTTAAGTATATATATATATATTTTTTAAGATTTATTTTTTGGCATTTTGCCTTTATTACAGACAGGACAGATCAGAAAGGACAGGAAGTGAAGCAGGAGAGAGATGGGGGACGGGATCGGGAAAGGTCCTTGAGTCAGGAATCGAACACTGCCCACAAGGCTATCGGCGCCGGCAGTATAATTTAATTTAATTTAATTATTTAATTGTACTCAATGTAATAATTAAATGAGTTTAATTTCATTTCATTTCATTTTATTTAAAATAAAACAAGCAAAAAAAAAAAGACAATAATTTTTTTTATTTTATTTTATTTTAGCACCATCATTTTTAGTGATGTCCAAATTTAAATTAACTTAAATATCTTGACACATGATATTATCTGTGGTTTTCTTAGTGAATAAATTACATAAAGTACACATTCGTGCCTGCCACCATTAATATTTGTGAAGCCATATATTAATATATATACTATATTAACTATATTAATATATAATTGTGATTTCAGTATTTCTGCTTAAAAAAATCACATTTATCTATGTTTATGTTAAGTTTCTTTATTAAATTTACTAGCAATTTCTGAGTGAAAATTGTTAAATAGGAAGTATTTTAATATCAACATGGAATAGCTTTGTAGGTTTTGTTTTGTTGTATATTCCTTAAAGCGATAGTTTAAATTTGGTCATCATTTACTCACCCTTAAGTTGTTCCTTGTATGAATTTCTTTCTTCTGCTGAACATAAAAGAAAACATTTTGAAGAATGTGTGTAACCAAACAGCTGACGGTAGCCATTAACTTACATGTATTTTTTTCCATACTATGGAAGTCAGTGGCTACCGTCAACTTTTTGGTTACCAGCATGCTTCAAAACAGGGCTGCCACTAATGACTATTTTTTATATTGATTAATCTATCGACTAATTTATTGATTAAAACTGATTTTCCACAAAAAAAAAAAAAAAAAATTCACTCAAGAAAATTTTATCTTTAATAAAAATCAATTAATTGGAGATGCTTTTGATTATTACAATTTTATGGAACCATTAAAATAGAATCCGGAAAAGCAATGGAAAAGAATTTGGTAAAAATGAAACTGTAGAACTCGATTAATTAGACAGGCTTTTTGATAAATACATTTTAAATTAACCATTAAAACAGAGTATAGAAAAATTTAAATGAAAAAAAAAAAGAATTTGGAAATAAAACGGATTTCATAGGGCCCTATAATTATAATATTTTTTTTGTGGTAATAAAAATAGATGTAAGTGAACAATAGCCTTTAAAATGACTTAAAATACATATATAATAGCAATGAGCCAATAATAATTAGTTAAAATAAAGTATTAAAAGCAAGAAATCGTGGTTTTATTGAACAAAACTGTTAAAATACATAATGTATTATAAACAATAGAGCTAATGTACATTACACATTACAACAAAGCCCTGCAGAGGGCGCCAACGGTCTGACGATAGTTTTTACACTTTACTGCGCGATCCAATCCTTATTTAATATTAAACATCATTTAATTCAAACGTTCACTTAATCTTTAATATTTGGCTATAACTTTACGACAGAAATGGTATAGCCATTGTAATTTAATGAATATGTGGACATCAAACCGTGTCAGAATGAGGGTTTAAACTTTTATTTTGAAATCGTTATGTATTCTCATGTGTTTGCATAGGTTTATAAACGCTTTACCTTACAAATCTGATGAAATAGCGCATGTTGCGTTCCCAGATGAACGTTATAATAAACCAAAACTCACAACAACATGCAGAGATGGAGTTTGAGACGCTCCACACATGTAAATAATGATAAGTTAGTGTGGAACGGCATACCGTGAAAGAAACAGCTGTGAGACGCAGGTACATAACATACACGCATATAAATAATAAAAGCACATGTATTAAACCTGCATAGCATATATTTAACTGAATCGTAGCATTTGTGAATTTACAAATATGCTTAATTATTTTTTATATATATATTATGCAGCCTTAGAAAACAGTCTAATAATACATTTCATGGATTCTCGTCCATGAAATGCGCCACTTCCGGTATTTTGCCCGTTACTGGATGCGGGCCAGTATGAAATGGGGGATTTTTTATTTATTTTTTTTTTTTTAAAAATCAAGTAATCTATTAGAATCGACCAATCGAGACTGCCTTACTTCAGAATATCTTCTCTTGTATTCAGCAGCTGAAATAAATTTATACAAGTTTAGCACAACTCGAGGGATAGTTGAACTCTCTTTAGAGGAACATGGATGAGGATGTTGTTGAGTTTCTTAAGGTTCAGCCGTGAAAGTATCCAGTACACAGCAATAGTCGTTCAACTGAGAGGTTGTTTAAGGACTTTATCCGTGTATGTATCACTTTAAGAGGAAGTGTTCTTTCTATAATAACTTTGGCTCACCTATGGGATCTATAGAGAGGGTACAGGGCAGAAAACCTCCATAAATTCAGTTCAGCTGGGAAATCAACACAGCGCTTCCCACTCATTACGTCTCACGCTCAGCCGACAGTTTACCCGTTTGTGTTACGGAGTTTCATCAAAGATAACATCTAATGATCAAAGCCAATGATGCTCGTCTGTGTGAATAATGATGCAGAGGAAACAGCTTGTCTTGAGCTGCATCCGGAGGCTCAGGAAGAGCCCGCTTAATCATACAAACGCTCATTTGATTGTGTGTGTGTGTGTGTGTGTGTGTGTGTGATACATCCATGGCTCTCTGTAATGCTTTGACGACTGCTGCTGTGGAGGATCTCATGAAGAGTTCAATATGCAAATATTGGGGTGAAATCATAATATTGATCTGATATCTCCCTGTGGAGCTCATAAAGGGCTCTTTGGAGTCTCAGTTAAATGACATGACAGAGTGCTATCCTTGAAGTGCCGTGACGAATTTTTAGTTTGAAGGCTGGTTTGATTTGAAACTTGCCAGAGATGAGAAGCAAAAGCCTTTGTGTTCTCCATGGCAACAAAAATCGGTGGTTTGCTTGATTATAATTTGGTGGAAAAAACATCACATTCCATTACAGTAGTTTCAAGGCAGAATTGCATTGATAGTCCTTAAACATTTTGATTTAGTGTTACTTTTCTGAATTTAATTCAGATAAACAGATTTTTTATTTATTTATTTATTTATTTTTTTGTAGGTAGTTTTAGCTTTTGTGCAATTTTTGTTTTCTGAAAATGAAATTTTAAGTTCAAAATTCAAAACTTTCATTGATATTATAAAACATGAAAATCATTTTCTTAAGCAGTATTTTGTCTTGTTTTCTTGGAAATATCTAAACATTTTAGTGAGGTTTATATGTAAAACATTTTGCTAATGGAATAAAATTAATTTATGAAAGCTATACTTCATGAATCTTAATAATTGAATCTTATTTTACACAAATTACTATATTTGTTGGCAAAAATAACAATAACTCTGGTTTTTAAAATTTTCAAAAAATCATGTTTTTTCTTATGTTACCATGTTTTTACTGTGTTAGCTGTATTTTGTTGTTGCTGTTGTTATTTATTTATTTTTTTAACTTAATCAAAATAACCCAAATGCAGTTTGATTGAGATTAATTGGAATGTAAAATGAAAAAACATGATTTCTGATCATGTCAAAATAACCTGTAGTTTACTCGAGGCTGTGACAAAATATTAATTGCTGCAGTCTATTCAAAAATGTTTAATTAATCTAAACTAATTATTTAAAAAAATTGCTTGATTGAATGATTCAATGATTCACTTGTAAATTCTTTACCTGTTTTATTGAATGAATCAGCATTTTTGAACAAATCTCTTGAATTAATGATTCAATGACAAATTACGTTGTTTGCGATGTTTTAACGATTAAAGACAAAAATTGACAGGGTTGCCAGGTTTTCATAACACATCCTGTCCAATTGCTACGCAAAATAAGCCCAATCGCATTTTGAGGGGGGTCTCCGCTTAAAAATCGCATATGGCAGGGTAAAATAGACATTTTTGGCGGGATTCGCATTCCAGGGGATAAATATCACTTTTTTGGGGTCGCTTCAACGTGTGGACATGAAAAACAACCCGCAGCAACAGTGTTAAAGTAGCCCGGTTTCTGCGGGAAAACTGCGGACTTGGCAACACTGACAAACATAAGGATTATTTAATATATGGTTGATCCAGAAATGTTTCATCACGAGTGTCATCCATACAAATTGACACAATTGACACAATTTACACATTTTATTATCTTTCCTGAAATATGTGATGGGAAAAAATTTAATTAAACACTAATTTTACACTCAGTTCAATCCATTTAAAGCCCTTATATATTTTTGAAGTCATGATGGTTTGGGAGTTTAACAAATAAGGATTTACAATTTTTCTTTTTGTCTGCTTCCCGCCCAAACTCTGATTTCAAATACCCAATTGTTGCTTTATGGACTAGATCACTTGACCTGCACTGCTTTTAGAAATTCTGGGTGGTCTGTATCATGCTTAATTGAATATTTCCCATGCGTATTTCCAAGGGCAACATCTACCTGTCTGTAAATGCACTTTATATTTGTTTAGTCGTGTTTGTTTACAAGCCTATCTTTTGTCTGCGAGCCTTTAAAGAATGTGTCTGCACGAACCCTCTGCTCGTTCTCTCTCACCCCATGTGTTTGAAGTGCCTTTGCCTTCAACCCTCTCTTTCTGTCTTTATCTCGGATAATAAACACGCACCTACTTCTAATGAGAACCATAAAGCCTTTCCCGTTTTCTTCTTCTCTTGCTCAAATTAGGTAGCAGTATATTTTCTGGCTTTGTGAACGTCCCTGTTGGTGCTTCTGCTAAATTTAATAACCTCAGTTCTGTTTCTCTTTATCCTCGTCAGGTTGGTGTGGAGTTTTGTAACAAAAGGATTCCTGTGTGCACTGGAATACATCAGTCGAAAATGAGGAACTGTTGAGTGTGAGTATGATTTTATGTGTTCTCCAAATATTGTGTTGTATTATGAGCTTTGTGGATATCCGCCTGGTTTGCTAATGCTGTTTGTCTGGTATCATTCAGATTAACCTCATTCTTGACCTGATTGTAATATGCAGAATAATTTAATTAGATGGGACGTGGTTTAATAAGCGACTCTTTGTTGAATGGTGTGATTTTGTTGATAACATGGAAGGACACAAAGTTGTCCGTGATAAGCCACAGACAGATGGGGCAGTACACACACCTACGCTCACATACACTCATCTCTTGTCAAAACACAGTCTGTTTAATAGATTAAGACAGGACGATTAGGCTTTCACCTGATTTTTGGTCGATATTCTGCTGCTCTTAACGGGGACATTTAATACCCATTTTCCACAAGTTGCGATGATTCTTTAGGGTCTTTGTAAAATGTCTGCAACATACTTTGGTTAAATTCCTCAATGGTCATGTAAAACAACACCCTTTTTAGCTTGTCAAAAACAGATCTGTTTACAGCGACCCATTTCAATACATCTCTTTTTAAATGATAATGAGCTACTGGTCACTCCACCCCTCTCCTACATATTTTTGTGTATTCGTTGACACTTTACTATCAAAAACAAAACTAATCTACTGCGTCCTCAGTGACTCTGATGTCGGGAGAAAATAAAGACTCTTATGTTCACACTTACATCCAACTACAAAACACCTGCATTGCTTATGAGACATCGTTGTTGCTACAGCTGCTCGAAAAAAAGGTGGGGGTGAAAACATTTGCTAAATTTGTCTTCCGGGAAACATGCAAGTATCTTCTGTTGCTTCCGAAGGGCAGTACTGAATGGAAAACAATTATGCTTCAACAAAATAAGAAAAACTTGGACATCTTCATCCTGTTCAAAAGTTTTCACCCCCTGGCTCTAAATGCATCGTGTTTCCTTCTGGAGCATCAGTGAATGTTTGAACCTTTTTTAATAGTTTTAATAGTGACCATACGGTCACTGCTGGAAAGGGTTCAATTATGCAAACGATGCTGGAAAATTGAAGAATCTGCAGGACCTGGAGGATTTTTCTATAACATGCATTTTGTATGATCGCTCTTATTTTGTTAAATATTCACATTTTTACAGATTCTGCAAGGGGTTCCCAAACTTTTGCATAAAACTGTACCTGTCTATATTAGCAGCTTTTAATAGTATATATTCGCCATTCAAAAGGAGAAACCGAAACAAACATATACTAGATAAACGCAGATATACGAAACGTAAACAAAGTTTACTTCCTTACCATTTTGAATATCAGTTATGTTAATAACTTTCTTCATTTTAAGCAGCTCATGTTGTTGTGATAATATTCGCATACTGGAATGCTTGGGTAAGATCACATAACAATAGAACAGTCTTCTGTCTGAGCTGCCTTCATTTACTTGCTTGTTTTCTTCACTTTCGCTTCAGTTCTCTGGCATTGACTCGTTTGTGAAACTAGGCATCCAATCAGAGTTCTCACTTTCCCCGATGGCCCAGATGCCATGTTGAATCGGGCAAACTCTCGCCGACGTGAGGTCGACGAGAGCCGTGTGGAATACACCAAACAAACTAGTCTGACCGACAGCCCGACGAGAGCCGACTTGGTGTGTCCCGGCCTTTAATTCGGGACAGTCTGACAGTATGACGTCATGTTGCTAAAAAAATCAAAACGACTTGATAATTAAAAAGTTTAGGTCTTTTGGGTGTTACAAAAAACCGAGTAAATGGATTTTTATCATTGTAGCGTGGTCATGTCCACACACTGCTAAGACATATTCATATGCATTATGCAAACAGCATGTAAATGTTGAGTTTTAGACCTGATGTCCCCTTTAAGCATAAATCAGTCTATTTTCTTGTTTTTCAGAAAATATTTCCAAACATCCTGAAAAGTTTACTAGTTAAGAAAAATTGCATTAAATTAGTTGACTTAAGAATATGTCTTAAAAGAGTGTCCAACATCTTTTAGATTTCTTTCAAGTTTATTTAAAAAATTACTGACTTTTAGGAGTTTCAGTTTACATCATCACGTTTCAACATGTGAGTGTACCCATCTCAATCAAATTTAAAAAAAAAAGAAGTATATTTCTCAAGGTAAAAAGTGTTTTAAAAAAGAAAATTGATTTAAATTTAAAATATTTTTGAGGTTTTTGTCCCCTTATTCTTATATCAGGACTGTTGTACCACCCTTATATTTTATATATAATATATATACATATATATAGTATATATACAGACTTAATGCTTGCTAAAAATGTTAAAATGAATTTTCACCTTAGGAAAACATTCATATAAGGGGTGGGCGATATGACCAAAATCTGATATCACAATATGAGTAATTTTATTTCACAGTAACGATATATATATCTCTATATAGTTATTTTTGCTTGAAATAAGGTCTTTCTGATTTCAAACTTGCATAGAAAATTCTTGTCACCACTAGCCTAAATTAAATTTAAAGAAGAAGATCACTTCCAGAACAAAAACTTACAGATAATGTACTCACCCCCTTGTCATCCAAGATTCTTCACGGTCTAAATGAAAGTTACAAAGTGATTTAGTTAATTGTAGTGAGAGGTTTTGTCTCTTTTGTTGTTTGATTAACATGAATGACAGACACCAGAAATATTAGACTGCTGTCACTTTAAGATCCAATATACTGTTACACGTGTGTTTTCTTTCTCAGCTGTTTGCTTTCACTTAAGGCATTAATTACTGTGTTAATGAGAAAGACATTTTGACACATACAAATGTGTGTATTTAACTATTCAAGGCCTATAAAGCAGCAAAAATAACTATTCCAATTAAATATTTCTGTGCTGTATGAGCATCATCTTCACGAGCATGCACCTCTCTAACAGCGCTCAGAAACAATCTCGGACAGTGTGTGCATATAGCAAAATGCTTTTTTCAGCTCTGCTGATTGCATTTGAATGGCTTACAGTCATTTGTTTTATATTTAAAAACGTGCAAACGATATACGTGTTCGTGACCACGTAGCACAGCACAGTCATGTCAGCGTGTAACCGTGATAGAGACGATAGTCTCTTCTGGTTGAGAAAATTTCTACCGGTTAATCGTGTCTACCGGTATATCGCCCACCCCTAATCAGGACTATTGCACCAGTCCTTTTTACTGGAAACCGATAACAAACTGTTATGACAATCCAGGTGTTCGCAAATGACCTCCAGTTGGCATAGCTGAAGGCTAGCAGCTAAAAGAAGTGCTTTCAGAAAAATAGCAGGTGCAGTTATATTGAGAATGGAGAAACCATGAACAAACCTTGAGTTTCTTCCATGGCTGTGACTCCTGTGAATCAGCAGTGTACTTGGATTAACTGTCCTGCACAGGACTATCATCTGATACTGTAGCTCCGGTGCTCCACAGTCTGCAGGTTCACTGGATGAGAGTCATGGCTGTTAAGTTATCTAGGAGTGCTCTGTAGAGGACTAATCTGACACACACTGATAAGGGCTTCTGGAGTGCTGCAGCCCGGCTGCTTTCATTAGGCCAGAACTGTTTGCTACACAGGAACACCAGTTAAATGGAGGCGGTGACACGGCCTAATTTAATCACACTCGTGTGCTGCATGAATGTTCAATCTACAGCTGCCATAACGCAAGCAAAACAATCATTCCACTGCATAGTGGGTCTGCAGTGTTTGATAAGATGTGATTTGATTTTAAACACTTATTTAGTTTTCAGTTTTTCTCTTCTAAAGTGGTTTTGAATTCTATGGGAATAGATGTTGAAAAATGGAAGAGCGCATGAATCATTTCTTCTGAAGTTGTATTTTCAGCGCGGTTGTAACAGCATGTACCCTGTGCTAAAAAAGAACATTGGAAATGAGCGGCTGTTAAACTTACAACCATCAATTGTGTAGCTCATCCATATATTTTAATAAACATTATAATCCCACGCAGTGTGACGCGTAATGACAAGAACACTTTAGAATAAATGCGGCATCTAAAACATCATTTAGTCCACAACAACGTCTGAGTATAAGTCGATCTGAAGAGCAGTACTTGATGACTAATCTAGAATGACGTCCACTGACTGCAAGGTGACAGCCATGAACCAAGGAAGATATGACGCCACATTTTTTTATTTACATCTTTTAAATTAATTAATTAATACATTTATTGTCCCTGAGGGAGAACAGATGACTAACATTTTACTGCTTTCTTGATCTGAAATAAGTATTGTTCTTTTCTTTTAGGTTATGACAGAGTTATACAACTAAGATAAACAGCTACAAGCAAGGGCATAGGAATGTAAAATGTGGGTGGAGCTTAGTTTTAACATTGCCAACTTGACCCATGAATATTAATTAGGTGATGTAACATATACCTAGTACTCCAAACTGATTTCTAGAGACTTCATGGTAAATATAGTAGGATTTAACTGATTGGCTTCTACTCATTCTTCATACTGACCTGAATAACATATTTCACATAAAAGATGTTGACATATAGTCCACAACAGAAAATGATAGTTGATCTTATAAAACCCTGTTCAAAAGTTTACATACCCCCCCCCCCAAACGTTAATGCATTTATTGCGTTTGAACCTTCTGTAATAGTTGCATGTGAGTCCCTCAGTTGTCCTCAGTGTGAAAAGATGGATCTTAAAATCAAACAGTCACTGCTGGAAAGGGTTCAAATACACAAAATTGCTGGAAACCGAATAATTTGTGGAACCTGAAGAACAGTGGGTAGTTTAACTGTGCTTTCTGAATGGGGGATGCAGACTTTTGACCTCAACTGTATAATGCCATTTCTCCAAGACTGGGATGTTTGATATGGATTTTGGAGAGGTGGTAAACTCTCATAAAGGATAAAGAGAAAGTACTCCATAAATAAAGCATCCCTAAGTCCAGTGATAGAGCTGCTTGAAGTTGCTGGGCATTTTCTAAAAAATAGGCCATGTTTTGCCGTTCATGCGTGCTGTTGCCCGTCTTTTGTGAGCGAGAGTGAAACGAGCCGTTTTTGGCACCAGCGAGCGTGTCACAGCAGAAGGTGAAGCACGTGGTGGGAGATGCACTTTCTCAGAATGGTGGCTCTGTGTTGCCCGTGGCGAGAGCTCTGCTCATTAAATTTTCAGTTTAATATCTCCATATTTTCCCTCTCTTCCCATGTTCTGCTTCCCATTTAAAACGGCTTTATCTGATGAGAGCATGAGCTGAAAAAGCTGAAGAAAATTAGGGGGGGTTTTTTGCCAGTTTTTGTTAGTGATACTACCTGAATCACACACGAGCGATAATGAAAGCGAGACACATTGGTGACCCTCATTTCTAAAACGGCAGCAATGCACTGATGGGGATATGATGCTCACACTGAGTACAGATGACGCATTGTAGTACAAATCCCACTACAGCATCAAAATGACAGATGATTCAATCATTATTGATTCCAACTCTTGAAGAAGAAAATCACTGTACATTCAAATTTAGAAATAACATGTGCTGTCATTGGCTTTCATCATTTGTTCTTTTCTCTTTTTAACTTTTTGATTTACTTTTTTTATTTCATAAGCATGCATCCTATGTAAATCCACTTGATTCTGAGAGCATGACATTATGAAGTGTACGTAGTGCATGTAACTCCAGGATATGTTGTTGATACACTTAATAGTTATTATAGATATCTTCATGCTTATATTTCTCTTCAGGCAGTGGTTATTCAACATCTCTCAGCACAGAATAACTACAAAACCCGGTCAGCTGCCTCCAGGTAGACAAATGAATTGTTATACCTTGTTTTGGCCATACTCGAAGGCAGCATCATTGCATGTGTCCTAAACAGAAGGCAATTCCATATATATATATATATATATATATATATATATATATATATTCATCAAAGAATGTCCCAATTTCCACTAAAATATTAAGCAGCACTGTTTTCAACATTTATTAAAAATAAGAAATGTTTCTTATTAGAAGGATTTCTGAAGGATCATGTGACACTGAAGCCTAAGGAATAAATTATATTTAAATTATATATTTCAGTAGAAACAGTTATTTTACATAGTTATAATATTTCACATTAATGCTGTTTTACTGTATCTTTTTTTAAAATTATTATTAAAGAAGACCACTTCCAAAACAAAGATTCACATATAATGTACTCACCCCCATCCAGCTGAGGAAGAAGGGTCTTATCCAGCGAAATGATCGGTTATTTCTTTTAAAAATTTAAAGGGATAGTTTACCCAAAAAATTAAAATTCTGTCATTAATTACTCACCCTCGTGTTGTCCCAAACATGAGTTAAACCTTCGTTCTCTTTGAAATACAAATTAAGATAATTTTGATGAAATCTAAGAGCTTTCTAACCTTGCATAGACAGCAATACAACTGAAAGGTTTAAAGCCCAGAAAGGACATAAGAACATCATTAAAATAGTCCATGTGACATGAGTGGTTCGACCGCAGTGTTATGAAGCTAAGAGAATATGTTTTGTCCGCAGAGAAAACAAAAATAACAACTTTATTCAACATTTTATTCACTTCCATGTCAGTCTTTGATAAAATTGAAGAAATTGTTGAATAAAGTTGTTATTTTTGTTTTCTTTGCGCACAAGAAAGTTTTGGGATTTCATCAAATCTTAATTTGTGTTCCAAAGATGAACGAAGGTATTACAGGTTTGGAACGACATGAGGGTGTTATTAATGACAGAATTTAAATTTTTAGGTGAACTAACCCTTTAATATCTTACTGACCCAAACTTTTGAGTGGTAGTGTGTGTATATTTGTGAATATTGTTCCTCTGTCATCATGACATCATGCATGAGGAGCACTACATGTGTGACGCACAGAGTTACTGCCTATGTAGAGTGTTCCAAACCAGTCACTTATGAAGATCTATTTCAGTTTGGATTCTGTCATAGACGGCAGCTGTGTATGTAGGCAGTAGGTAGCGAGCACTAGGTTTTGTAACAGACCAAATGAGTTTCCTTCCTACCATACGCATCTTAACGGAAGATTTCGCCTTGTGATGATTCACTCGCATTGTTCGATTTTTAATTGTGTGTGTTCAATTCATATTAACATGGTAATGTCTTATTAAGCGTATCCTACATTTTAGCATCTCATGTCAGATCCTTTGCTACACAGCACCAGAAATATCCCCTCGAATGAAAAATGGTCAAGCACTCACTGAAACCTCAATGAGAAACAGTCGTACAGCAGAGGCTTCCTTTCCCCACCATTACCTCTGACCTACAAACACACGTGTGAGTCAAGCTAGTAGTTACTAGCGTCACTGATTCAGTGCTTACATGTGAAGCACGAGCGCTGTGAACACCTCCTCTTTTTTCAGAATCGGAAGCTTTATTTGCCAAATATAAGCTTACAGTTTTTTGCATCACACAGAAAACCTTTAGACACATTACACTTTAGATTAGGGCACATATTTTCAATATTAAAGGGATAGTTCAGCCAAAAATGAAAATTCTGTCATTAATTACTCACTCTTATGTCGTTCCAAACCCATAAGACCTCCGTTCATCTTCAGAACACAAATTAAGATATTTTTGATGAAATCCGAGAGCTTTCTGACCCTGCATAGACAGCAGTGCAACTACCACGTTCAAGGCCCAGAAAGGTAGTAAAGACATCGATAAAATAGTCCATGTGACATCTGTGGTTCAACTGTAATTTTGTGAAGTTATGAGAATACTTTTTCAGGGTTTCCACGGGTCTTAAAAAAAGTCTTAAAAAGTCTTAAATCACTTTTCCGTGCATTCAGATCATCAAGTCTTAAATTCATATGGTTTGAAAAGCCTGTTGACTTCTGCCATTTATCTGCGGTGATAGTGGAAGTTTCATATTTATTTGGTTCCACAGTGTTTGCTGTTTTTTTTTTTTTACTTTTTTAAGAACTATTATTATTTTTTTTTTTTTTACATTACATCAAGGTGTATGCCGTGCTTCCAAGCTTTCTTATTCGTTTTTCTAATAAACGTTCTGTTTCTTATTTATTTGGTTACACAGTGTTTACTGATTTTCAGTTTTGCATACCTACTTAAACTTTGTGTAAATTATTATTTTATATTAGGCATATAACATGGTGTGTTTGTATTAGTTTTGTTAATAAAAGTTTGTTACGTTACGTTAATGCCGCTAATTTTAAAGTGAAAATAAAATGCGCACAACGATTTTACAAGCTACTTAAAACCGAAGGAAAGTGAAGAAAAGAGGGAAAACTCAAATGAACTAAAAACAAACAACTGCTTGACGCCGAATTGCCACTAATTTGAAAGTGAAAGTAAAATGTGCACATCGCTTTCACCGAAGGAAAGCAAGGAAAAGAGGAAAAACTGAAACAAACTAAAAACAAGCAATTGCTAGATGCTTTAAAAAGTCTTACATTTACCCTCATAAAACCTGCAGAAACCCTATTTTTGTGTGTACAGAAAGCAAAAATAATGACTTTATTCAGCAATTTCTTCCATGCCAGTCATTTACAGAAAGTAACTTGCTTTATATTGCTTTATATGCAAATATTATAGCATAAGAGTTTATTATGTCAGTAAACCAGGTAACTTGTAAAATAACCAAGTGTTCCCACTTTACAAGGCTGATAATAAAAGGGCTTGTGATGAATTATTCATACAAGTTCTTTAACAAAATATGAGCTTCACTTTTCTGCTTTTCCACTGTCCAGAACAATGGTCCAGTGTAAAATAAAAACACTCTGAAAACTTAATGAGATTGTTCCTTCTTTTCCATCATTCAGAAGAACCTTCAATTAAGTCTCCACACAAAACAAAGCTCTTCCTAGTGACTAGAATTCCCAGTTCAAAGGCTTATACAGACCTCATTGGCATCAGATTTGAAAGCACTGCTGAATAACACATTCAGAGACGAATTAGAAATTACAAAACGAATTAAAACAGCAGTTCCTCCCCAATGAGAAGAGAGCAGAGCCTTTTTGTAAGTGTGAAAGTGGAAATTGATGAGGGCGTTTCACAACACTGTTACTGGTGGATTAAACGGAGGTTGGCATTTTAGCACCCTGTGGAGGAAAGTGTGCCGAACATGGACTGATATGATAGAGTGCTGAGCTACAGCAGCACAGAGCAGGCCACCTTGTGTATATCGGGGGAGCTGACCAGGGTGCTGAAGTTGGAGTCTGAAGATGGCTGTGTGAATGTGGGAGCTGTCCATGGTACCAAGGACTGTTAGAGATGCAATATCCACCTTTGTCTTGCCATAATGGGTCTGGCTTCCGGTCTCATATCCATCCAGCTATTTTTAGCTGTGCAAAACAGCTAATTTTGCTGCTTGATATTGCAAATTGGTGGTCTCACAATATTAGTTTCATGTATTATCTTGTAATTCTTTTCAATATTTCCCTATAGCGGCTAATGAACCGGAAGTTTCACCCATAGGCTTACTTCCGTGTTGAAGAAAAAGGTGGATAACTTAGTATGAATTTCTTTGGTGATTCTCTCTGTACATTTACCTTTGTGCAACATGGTTGTCACAGATGTAGAGTTAGCCAAACAATCTTGGACAGTTTTAAACATCATTCTCAGTAAAATTAAAACAAGTCGCTCATGTACATCTCATTCCATCAGCCCTATGTTAGATTTCCCACAAGACTTTACAGTCTTACAGTGCAGTTTGCATCTGTTTATGCAAATTGCATGAACTTTTATGTTCCCCCAAGTCATTCAACTCAAGGCACTAAACATTAACAGAGGACATTTGCATCGGGGAAATGTGAAGAGGGCGCCCGTTTGATATTTGTTTGCTTGTTTCCTTTTTCCCTTCTTTGTCTGTGTCTGCGTGTATGTGAGAGATAGAGAAGCACATTAATGAAACAGTCAGGGCCTGAAGAAAACATTTCATGGGGAATGCAGTGGCTAATACCAGCTGCATGTGCTTCAGAAATACTGGCAAGACATTTTCCCACTCCCTCATATAACCTGTGGGAGTTGTCATCAGTATGTACTGTCCTTGAACAGTGAGTGTTTGATTTTCATCATTTGCAATTATGGAAGAATTACAAACAAGGCATAAGCCGCACAAGCTCCAAGACTGCAGTATTTTATTTTATTACTTTTTTATAAACCTAAAACATGCATTATGTAGCAGTTCCTACATATATATATATATATATATATATATATATATATATATATATTACCAGTCAAAAGTTTCTGAACAGTAAGATTTTTAATGTTTTTTTTAAAGAAGTCTCTTCTGCTCACCAAACCTGCATTTATTTGATCCAAAGTACAGCAAAAACAGTAAAATATTTCAAAATTTTACCATTTTTGCTGTATTTTGGATCAAATAAATTCAGGATATTTCTTTAAAAAACATTTAAAGTCTTACTGTTCAAAAACTTTTGACTTGTGGTGTATATATTAACCCACATTTAGGGCTTGGTGGTTGATTTTGGACTCAAAAACCAACCGTTTTCTTTTTAACAGGTAGAGATACTTACACAGAATCATAATAGCAGGAAAATATGTTTCACATCGAGGGCGTCATGCTGCATCATGGGTGGGTTGGGTGACATTTGTGCCCCAGGGGCCGATCCTTTGATCCAGATTTGCTTGCGGTGATTGACAAAAAATGTGAAGAGTAATGATCTTACGGTGATCTGTGGGGACACCTGACTGGCAGTGAGAGGCACCACCTGACTGGAACTGATGTTACACCTGTAGTCTGTCAGGAAGAGACCTGTCATCCTGTCATCTTGTGCTTTTGCAAGTCTGTTTAACAACATGGATTTTAGTGTGGTTTTAACAAGCCCACATTTGAATCAGTCTGGTTTACTACATCATCTATGTCTCCATTGCCTTGTAAAACCTAATAGAGCACCTCAATGCACATATTACTCATAGTTGTGAATCAGTTAGCCAAGTTTTGGATTTAAAGTGATAGTTTACCCAAAAAAAAAAAAACGTCTGTCATTATTCACTCACCCTCATGTCATTCCAAACCCGTAGGACCTTCAACCATCTTCGAAACACAAATTGAGATATTTCTGATGAAGTCCAAGAGGTTTTTGACCCTGCATAGACAGCAACGCAACTGACACGTTCAAGGGCTAGAAAGGTAGTAAGGACATTGTTTAAATAATCCATGTGACTGTCAGTCTTTGACATGCCTTCACAAGAGTATTGAATATTTTAACATTTTATTCATCCCGTTTACTTCCATTGTAAGTGCCTCAGTTTAACCCAGATTTTTAAAAAGAAAAGCACTGACAAGTGAAAATAATACTCTTAAGACATGTCCTGACGAGCTGAAACCATCAGGAGCCAAAACACCTCAAACCTGCCCAACTCTCCCCATCCTCGACCCAGCAGCCTTTCTCCTCAAAGCAGTGCCTGAACGCCAGCTGAAAGGAACATTGCAACATAGTGGTGAGGAGTGGATAAAGAAACACTCTCTCACTGCATCTCCTTTGCTTGGTTCTCTCTCTTCTCTGTGTCTCTCCTCTCTCGCTTTCTCTGAAAGAGAGCTCTTTCTCTGTCGCTCTTTTTCTCTCTCAAGCCCACGCCTGGTGCAGGCTCGGTTGAATCATGGGATTGAGTGGGTGGGAATGTGCTTCTTTTCTCCCAAAGACACGCAGACATACATACACGCTGGCGCACACAAACTCACACACTCTGACGTATCCCAGGCGGACTGGAGGATGCAGCCTGCGGCTCAGCTTTCTGACATTTCTCCTCCCTTATCTCTTCTTTTGCTTTGCATTTCCTCGTTTTCATGTGCTGATGCATAATGGATTTCTGCATACTGCCCGATGTGTGACATAATGAGCCAGAGCTTGCTAACCTTTTGATTCCATTAAAATTGCGTTACAGATGCCTTTCCTTCCCCCACTCTGTGATTTCTCGTGCTGAAAAGCAGAGACTGATGTGAGAGCATAAACAGCATTACTCAACATATGGTTTCTTCAGGCTAGCCACCATATGCAGATATGCAGACACTGTGGAACTGATTTTGATTAGCAAATTGTGGCATTCTGCGGTCAGATACCTGTGTATAATGACGGTAAACTGTAGATTTGCCTGTTGTCCCTGGCAACAAAATGTGTTTCACTCCACAGTCTTTCTTCCAACACACTAAAATAATTTCAACTCAAATCAATATTTCATGCCATTTTATTTATATAAGTTGCATGAAATCATGAAAAATGATAGCCAGATATTATTATAAAAGCAACCCCTTTCATACAATACAAGAAGAATAAAATAAGAAGAAATTGTTGAATAAAGTTATTTTTGTTTTCTTTGTGCACAAAAGTATTCTCGTAGCTTCATAAAATTAAGGTTGAACCACCAATGTCAGATCAACTGTTTTATCATTGTCTTTACTACCTTTCTGGGCCTTGAACATGTCAGTTGCATTGCTGTCTATGCAGGGTCAGAGAGCTCTTGGATTTCATCAAAATATCTTAATTTGTGTTCCAAAGATGAATGAAAGTATCCTTGTGTTATTGCACAGGGATACTTTACTCCCTGTGTAATAACAAAAACATTTATTTTGATGAAAAATAAATCCAAAAATCTCAGTTTCAACATTTTGAACAATAGGGCCCTACAATCAGTTTCCTTTCTTTTTTTCAGAAATTCTTGTATGTTTTAATTTTTCTGATGATCAAATGAACGCATTAAACATTTTTTTTTTTTTAATGAAATGAATATTAAACCCTTTTATTTGTTGCCAAACAAACAGGTTTTTCTGTAAAAAATTAATACATAGAAGAAAAATTGTGTGAATATTCTGTTTAAAATATTTTAAACATAAAATTATTTTTCTACAATTAGGTGGTTAATCTTGTTGTAATATTTGTATTTTTTTCAGCATTTAATTTTTTTATTTTAATTTGCCAGAAACAGTAATATATAAACACCTACATTATACTGTAAAAAAATAATACAAGACTAATACATTTCTGTTACATGTTAAACCATACTTTTATTTTGACAGGTTGCCCGTTAGTTTTTGTGCGTATGAGATGCTAACTTTCTCAAATGAAACAGTAAAATTCACATGAAGTGACTTTCACAGTAGCTCTGGAGATTAAGTTCATGTGTTTTTATCATCATATACCGCGAGCCTCACGTGTGCTTTGGCATTTGTGTAGTAAACAAAACCACGTCTCCGCCATTCATTCATATACAGAGGCAAGCAGAACATGGAGGATTCGTATTTAAACCGTCTTTTTGCGTTTTAATATTCACAGACACTAGTCCATATCACGATTCGAATTAAGTGAGAGAACTACTTTTGATTTATTCATCCAAAAATGGACGAATTCTGTGGCATTCCAAGCTATAGAGTAAATCCGCTTTTATGAATGGACTCCGCGATCCCGTCCGCGTTTTTGCGGAGGAGAAATTAAAGACTCGCGTCCATGTAGAGACAGAAATTACATGCTGTTGTGTAAATAAGATAAATAACATAAGACTATTTCGTTTGTTTAATAAAAGAACAGGGTATAGACCTGTTCTATAGCAAAAGGTAACCTTAAATGACTGTTGTGATCTGGCGCTATATAGAAAATAAAGTTTACTTGACCTTTAAGAGGGCGGGGCTGCGGGAAGGTGCCGTAATGGCAGGGGAACTCTGTATTCAAAATAGAAATCTTTTCTAACAATAGTCTTAACTATCACTTTTCATCAGTGTAACACGTCTTTGCAGAATAAAAGTATTAATCTCTTTGTGTTACAAAGAAAGAAAGAAAAAAATTACTGACCCCAAACTTTGAACAGTCATGTATATTATTACAAAAGATTCATATTTTAAATAAATGATGTTCTTTTTAATGTTTTATTAATCAAAGAATCCTGAAAAAGTATTACAGGTTCAAAAAAAAAAAAAAAAAAAAACCTGTTTCCAGCATTGGTAATAAATCAGCATATTAGAATGATTTCTGAAGAATCATTTGGCACTGAAGACTGGAGTAATGATGCTGAAAATTCAGCTTTGCATCACAGGAATAAATTCAACTTAAAAGTATATTAAAATAGAAAACCACTATTTTAAATTGCAATAATATTTAACAATAATACAGATTTTTTTAATCAAATAAACACAGTTTTGATGTGCAGAAAAGACTTTTTTAGACTTTTAAATTAGACTTTAAATACCATATTATTAGTGTGGTCTCAGGTTATATTTTTGACATACTACAATTTTTATTCTTTTTACGCTGTTGTTGATCTGTCTGAATTTAGGGATGGTATTTAAACAACTAAATATGACAAAAAATGTGAAGAGATTTCTGTGTGTTTGCGAGCATCTATGCACCTGTGTTTCTGTTTACACGTCTTCTTTTTTATTTTTCACTTGAGAAAACTCAAACTTGAGTTTTCAGTTGATTGGCTAGAGAGGGGTCTTTGTGGTCTGTAGTTCCCAGGCTGTAATCACGGCTTGATTGAAAGAAAAAAATAGAGTAGTGTCACGTATGCTGGGCCTAGAGAGACTGCTTAAGCCCTGTGGGACTAGCAGCTAATCAGAGGAGGATGTGTGTTGACAGATAACATCTGCACTAACTTTAAATAACTCTCATGTGGAGCTCACTTCAATTCTGTCAGATAAAACTGTTTACAGTTAATATGATAAAACACAACCAGGCCTTTCCCTTTGCTAATGTTATATCCTAATGCTTCTTTTATTGTTTTCCACTTTTCATTTGCCTTGTAATATCAATTCAGAGAACAACAGTCAAAATATAGATTTTTCGTTTGATGTAAAGGTGTAAAGGTAAAGAACTAGTTGCCATAATAGTAATTTTAAGTGTTACATACAGTTTTTTCTGGTGGGTGGCTATGTAATTGAATTCAGTTCATTTCAACTCATTTTGGTTATTATAAACAAGACTCTATGGTGCCATGTAACCAGTTTCATGTCTGTGTCTGTGTATTGTGTATATATATATAGTCTAAAGACTGTTTTTGAATTTTTGGTGATGTTAGTGAGACCAGACCTAGTGTTTCTTTGAAATATTCATGCGCTGTCCTCTTTTTCTTGATGGTTGGCTATACTGTTTACTTGCTCAGCACTATTGGTGCAGGGAAGAATGAGAGGAAAGTGGCTAAAGATGTGTTTCAGGCTGAAATTGAAAGAAACGAAGATATGAAAAGCCTGCACATGTGAAACCCTCACATGTGAATCTGTAAAATTTACAGTTAAAAAAGGCAGCTGTGGTTGCCGGAATTTTACTGTAAAAATACAGTAGCAACACTTTAGTTTTTACGGTTTTAACTTAAATTTACAGTTAAATACCGTAATTTTATTAACTTATTTAATGTTAATATACCAACCTATTGAAGTACTGAAATCTGTTTTGTACCTTTGTAATTAATACACTGATAACCACCAAATGCAGGTAGTGATGAGAAAGTCACATGATGAACCAAAGCCCATCACAAGCAGCTTTTAAATATTAACATACAGAAGGTCACACAAGCACTAAACACCATCATGATAACACACATGAAACTGAAATAATGCAATAAACATCCATTTAATAACATTAGGTGTAACATAGAACCCTATTGAGCAAAACTGATAAGACAAAAATGAATAAAAATATAGTTATTTCATCAACAACAACAACAAAACCATCAAATTTGAAATGTAATGCAGGGAATTCTGGGAAAGTCAATTTACAGTTATTCAATGTAAATTATACATTCTTTTTCCACTTCCAAAAACAGTATACTACCATAAAATTACATGTCCAATACATTAACCATTTAACAGTTTTTTTACTGTAGTCTTTTAAATTAAATTTGCGGACATTTTTTACAGTGTTTATTACATTTAAAATATTTGAATTTGATCACCTCTTCACTGACAAATCTAGAAAAAGTCTAGAATTAAGGCTGTACACTGTAAATACTCTAATAAGTTTAGTCAACTTAAAATGTTAAGTTGTTTGAGTTGAGTGAACTTGAAATTTTAAGGCAGCAGGGTAACAAATTATTTGTTTTTTGTTATTTACAGTGTAACCGTATTCAGTATTGGAGGGACTGCATATCATTATGAATGACAATAAATTATCTCTATATTTTACAGCTCTGCATCTATGGTTCTTGTAATGGCTTTTAAATTACTCTATATTATGATTCTGGTTATTATGAAAGCACAGTACTTATACTTGTAGAGTATGAGTGGTGTACTTTCATTATTATTAACAGAGTTTAGTTTAAGTAAATGACATAAGTTTATAAGTGTGGTTTAGGTTTTGAAGTAAGGAGCCAAACCAAGAAAATTATTGAAAAATGCTTTCGACTGCAATGGTCTTGTTTCCATTAGCTCAATGGGAGCATTGATACTAGTAAGATAAGAGTCAAGTCAACAATTTAATAGAAGCATGTTCCATTCATTTAGTACAGTACATGCAGTACAGTATATGCAGTGTTTATCCTGGATGGCTTCACAATTCAAGTGCTTACGTTTAGGATGAAACCCACTAGAGAAATACAATGCCACTGGGGTTTTTGTCCTTATTTAGCCACATAATCTCTCTTATCACTCCACATAGTTGCTTAGAAATCCAATCCAATAGCTTTTTAATTATCCTCATTCAAATGCTTGCTCTATCATTAAAAGGTCATTTGGCAGTCTGAAAACCCAGTAGTGTGCCCTTTACTTTAGTACATTCACACTGCTTAGGATAGCTCATCACTTACTACGCTAAACAAAGGGTGACGTTATGGAGCCGCATGAAACAATTAAAGCCAGATGACCATAATGACCTGCAATTCAGAGAACGTATAATAGTAAACCTTTAGCAGATGAGTCTGTACCAGACACTGCACTGTGATTTATTTAAAAGCCTCATATTACATACATAATATCTCCTATCCTAATTTAAAAAAAATTTCCGTTTGCGACTTCAAACGATCCCAAATGCGGTTGTAAACGATCCGAGCTGAGAAAGAAGGGTCTTATCTAGCGAAACAATCGGTTATTTTCATTAAAAAAATACAATTTAAATACTTTTTCATCTCAAACGCTCGTCTTGCCTTTCTCTCCTTGAACTCTGTGTATTCTGAATCGAAACAGTTAGGGTATGTCGAAAAACTCCAATCGTATTTTCTCCCTCAACTTCAAAAATCATTTCAAAATCATCCTACATCGCTGCTGAAGTTCCGACCCCGTCTTTGCAAAGTGAACATGCAAAGAAGATCAAACACTCTCAACAAAAAAGGTAAAACAGCGATATAGGATGATTTTGAAGTTGAGGGAGAACATGAGATGGGAGTTTTTTGACATACCCTAACTGTCCATCATATGGAGAAAAATGCTGAAAAGACATAATCATCTTGGATGACAAGGGGGTGAGTACATTATATATGAATCTTTGTTTTGAACCTGTCCCTTAAAATTAAGTGTGACCGAGAATTTAATAGTGATATTTTTACAATTTTGTAAACACATATGTATTGTACCCAAAGTCTTTATCTGTCAGTTGCCCATGGCAGCTGCTCTATAAATATATGTACTGTACAATTTGTACATTACAGTAGAGCTCTAATTATCCACCCCAGTCACGTACATTTTCTTTTGTGCTTGACAGCAGCTTCATTGCAAATTATTATTATTTTGTCGTGCATATCAGTTGTGTGCTATAGCTCAGAGTGTACTGTTGATATTAAATAGTTAACAAAATATGGAACTGAATTGTTCAAAAGGAAATTAAACCTATGAAATGAATAATTAATACAGTTTTATATAAGGAATAGTGGACATACTCAGACATGACTTAAAAGAACCTTTTATGCATTAACATTTAATGCATTCTAAAAGTGCTTTACTGTGCCGCTGTATAGTAAATCCCATACAGAATACTAAATAAAAATTTGGCTGATTCTGACCCACTCAAAATAATAAAGACATCCACACAAAATAAGTATAGAAGCTGAACTGAAGCCATCAACCCTATCCCATAGTTGCTTTCTGTATACGCTCTAAACACAACCCCTTGTTTCCCACAGCTGGTACTGTCCTTGTGATGGAATCCTTGCAATGCAATTTTCCGGATAACTTGTTTTAATCAGCTAATGCCAATGTTTTGCAGACATGACATTGAAACCGTTCAGCTATAAAGGAAAGGACTCTTATTTATAACTCTAAGATTTTTACATAATTACCTCTGTACACTTTCTTTTCCACTGCAGTTTCATTCAATACTTGGGAAAGATTTTTTCTAGAACTGCTGATCATTTTGCTATTCATAACCATCTGCATGTACTATATAATATTTTGTACTTATGCATGTGACTTTATTTCTGCTACAGTTGTCTTGGATTTCAGGTCAATTAATTAAAATCAATTTAATTTTAATATTAAATGTTATTTTGCTAGTTCATTGGTGTTGCCCCAGATGCCAGTGCCTGGTATTTCATGGAGTCATGCCCAGGCTGTTTTTAAAAGAAGCAGAAATGTTTTGTAGAAGGACTGCAGCAATTTATATTAAAACCATCTGTTACCATGGTGACATTCACCCCTCATTTTTTGAGATTTTTCTGGAACAGAACGTATTTGTGCACATACGCACTGAATTCAGAACTGAACACAACTGCACGTTATATTGCTCAACTGTATGGAGTCTATTGATATTTTTCTGCCGTGCCTATGTAAGTGTGACCTGTGAACATAAAAGGTTGCTGCACTGTCATATGACAGGGTTTATTTGAGGTTACGTGGAGCGGAACTGGCCAGTGAGAGTCAATATGAAAGGCTTAAAAAAACCACATGACGTAGTAAAACCTAGCCAGATTCCAAGCAAAGTTTAATGTGTAAAGTACACACATTATGGTAACCTTAAAGGAGAACTCAACTTCCAGAGCAACAATTTACAAATAATTTACTCACCCCCTTGTCATCCAAGATGTTCATGTCTTTCTGTCATCAGTCGTACAGAAATTATGGTTTTTGAGGAAAGCATTTCAGGATTTTTCTCCATATAATGGACTTTATTGGTGCCCCGATTTTGAACTTCCAAAATGCAGTTTAAATGCAGCTTCAAATGGCTCTAAACGATCTCAGCCGAGGAAGAAGGGTCTTATCTAGCAAAACGATCAGTCATTTTTCCGAAAAATAATTTTTTTTATACTTTTTAAGCACAAAAGCTTGTGTAGCACAGGCTCTGGGATGCGCGTCCATGATGCTACGAATTAGTGATGGGTCGTTCTTGAATTCGTCGTCGCTTTAATGTGACTCGGGAAGAACAAGTCGTCTCGGGGAGTGATTCGTTCAGTCGTGCATGCACAACATCCTATTAGGTTCTGTACTGGAATTAGTTCACGAGTCTTTGGGTTTTTCGAGTCGTTCGTTCATCTTATGGGGATGTCACGTGATGCTGATTTTGCTAAAATGAACAAAATGACTCGAAAAAAGATTTGTTCATTTTGCTGAACGAGACTCAAAGGTCGGAGTCAGTAAAATGATCCAAACTTCCCATCACTACTACAAATCACGTCTAAGTTCATCGTCTGTGTACTCCGGCTCAGAAAGGTAGAAAATGGCGAAGAACTCCATCTTATTTTCTCCTACAACTTCAAAATCGTCAGACATTGCCGTACCTTTTTTGTTTGTAAACAGCGTTTGACTTACTTGCACTTTCTTAGTCTTTGCGTTTTCGCTTTGTAAACACTGGGTCTGTAGTTCCGCCTATGTTCTGCGCGA
>JAHKKF010491063.1:0-11223 GCA_019740295.1 Labeo calbasu | reverse complement strand
AATGAAACAAAACAAAACAACAACAAAACAAAACTATAATCTGCTCACAATCAAAACACCAAACGAAACAAAACAAAACTAAAAAAAAAAAAAAAAAAACTATTGTCTTGTTATTATCAAAACAACAAAACAAAGACATAAACAAAAATACAGTCTGGTCATTATCAAAACAACAAAACACAGCAAAACAAAACTAAAAAAACAACAACAATACAAAGCAAAAAAGCATCAACAAAAATACAGTCTGGTCAACAAAACAAAACTACAGTCTGGATATTATCAAAACAACAATACAAAAAGAAACAAAACAAAAACATCAACAAAACTAAACAAAAAACATCAACAAAAATTATCATTATTAAAACAACAAAAGAAAAAATAAAAACAAAACAAATCACACAACAAAGACATCAACGAAACAAAACAAAAACCATCAACCAAAATGTGGTCTGGCCATTATAAAAACAACAAAACAAAGCAAAACAAAAACTAACAACAAAACAAAACAAAAAGCATCAACAACATACGGTCTTGTCAATGAAACAAAACAACAACAAAAAACACAACAAAACAAAACTACAGTCTGGTCATTATCAAAACACCAAACGAAACAAAACTAAACTAAAAAAAATTGTCTTGTTATTATCAAAACAACAAAACAAAGACATCAACAAAAATACAGTCTGGCCATTATCAAAACAACAAAACAAAACAAAAAACATCAACAATACAAAACAAAAATCATAAACAAAAATGATCATTATCAAAACAACAAAACAAAAAATAAAAACAAAACAAATCACAGCAGAACAAAACAAAGACATCAACAAAACAAAACAAAACAAAGAACTTGTGGTCTGGCCATTATAAAAACAACAAAAATTGTTTGATTTGGAGACTAAGCTGACTATTGTTAGACAGAGGGAGAGAGAAACAAAAGATTTGTCCACAGAATCCCAAAATCATCCAATCAGCATCAAGAATTCCAGAGAGACTGTAATAATACTGCATAACAGACACACCATTTTTGTAGTTTCATATATGATTTCTGTATGAAATTCATAGCTATAATGTTTGGCCTTGTTTGTGCTCCAGTATGTTCTTGTGATATGTATAATCATATGCATACATGTATTTGTGTTGTATATAGACATCTAAACTACGACACATAGATGACAGGAGAAGTGTTCTCGTACTTAGTAAAATGGCGTAGTTTAGCCTCAATGCTGCGATGCCTCATACACATGCGGGTTAGCGCTGATCCGATGTCTCTGGTGGCACCTACAGTAGACACAAGAGACAAAAAAACTGTCAGAACATCACTGAAATTACACATAGCGAACACAAAACCAGCATGGAAAAAACTATGGCTGCAGTCCAGAGTGTTATAAGCTGCACTTCAATCACTAGCGTTTTATAGACTATCAAGTGTACAACTTCCAGTCATTCAAATATTTATTATTAACATAAATCAGTAATTTGTACTTGCTGCAAATAAAGAGGTTTAATTTAAAAGACTCCCCAACGTGTGTGTGAAACCTGTAGCCGCAGTATAAATTAGGCTATTTTTAGCAGCAGGTTGGAAAAAAAAAAAAAAAAAACGTTTGGAAAATCCTGACCCCAGTATTTATAAGAGGCAGTGTGCTTTCTTCCAAAAAAGGTGGCCTGGACAGCTATTATTTCCCTTAAGTGTTTACATGTCAAACTGAATTGTTAAACTGAGAAGTCTGTAAGTGTAGCCTGGAACTTCACTAGCCCATTAGATTTAAATGTACCATGACCTTTGATATAAGAAACAAATGACTATTTACAATTTAAAAACACTGTGTCTCTCATATGACTATTAAAATGTGAACATTTGCCTGGCCAACTACTTCAATGTCTTGTTTAAACGAGTCATTGCATCAATAAACATTAAAAGTGTATACTTCTCTATCACCGAAATAGCTGCAGGGAATGATTTACCCATCTCTTCTCTGCATTAGTACTTTCAGTTTATTCTCAGATTGATAAAAAAACCTACATGCCAGCAATAAATCCTGGACTGTGATGACCACAGATTTCCAGCAGATCTCAGATCTCCAAATCAGGCAATGAGAATGAGCCAGATTAGGGCAGTTCAGTAATCTAGGCCTTACAGGGTAAATCATCCAAGATGTTCATGTCTTTCTTTCTTCAGTCGAAAAGAAATTAAGGTTTTTGAGGAAAATATTCCAGGATTTTTCTTCATATAGTGGACTTCAATGAGGATCAGCAGGTTGAAGGTCCAAATTGCAGTTTTAATGCAGCTTCAGAGGGCTCTACACAATCCCAGCCAAGGAATAACTGTCTTTTCTAGTCATTTTCCAAAAAAAAAAGAAAAAAATGTATATAATTTTTAACCACAAATGCTAGTCTCGCACTATCAACATAATGCATTATGTAATTATGCACACACGATGTAGGCAGAAATACCGACCCAGTGTTTACAAAGCGAATGCGCAAAGACAGTCAAACTCCCTTTACAAAAAAGGTAAAACCTTTTCACCCTACTCTACATTTTTGAACCGAAATACACAGACGAAGAACTAACACACATGCACATCGTAGAGCTACTGCAAGATGAGCATTTATGGTTAAAGAGTATGTACTTTTTTTTTGCTAGATAAGACCCTTATTCCTCTGCTGAGATTGTGTAGAGCCCTTTGAAGCTGCACTGAAACTGCACTTTGGACTTTCAACACATTGGGTCTCACTAAAGTCCACTATATGGAGAAAAATCCTGGAATGTTTTCTTAAAAAACCTTTTTCTTTTCGAATGAAGAAAGACATGTTGGATGACATTGGGGTGAGATGTACTGTTGACATGCCTTTGACTCTTGTGTCTATTATCTATTGCCATTTTGCGATAACAGTAATGTGTTCACTAACAGATTTTCTGCATGGCTGCTCTGAGTGCAATGAGTTAAACGTGCATGCATGCCGACACACACACACACACACACACACACACACTCAGAAGGGCACACATGCATACAAACAGAGTGTTTCTCCAATGAGACTCCAGTAAGCCACAAGAGAAGCTCCATTCATAATTAACACATTCCTGCCTCATGCCTCCTGTTCTACCCAGCAACCATTCATTAATCCATCCCACAAACACACACGCAGAGTGAGATGATACACTGCCTTATGTCAAATAGCCACCATCCCTTAAAATAAATTACAAAAGACAAAAACTGTGAGTGAGAAAGTGTGAGAACGGAAAAGGAGCAAGTGAGGTGTTCTTCACACATTTTAATTGCTTCTGACATGAGACATCCTTTAGTGTGTGTGTGTGTTTCTGCAGTAGTGACGTGTTCTCTTTGTGGTTATCTTCCACTACAATACACCCCCAAAAATAAAGTTGACGTGAAATAAAAATGAACCTTGTTTTTTTCTAAATGCATGTTATTGTCCTTACTATGAATGATTCATCCATTTATGTTTATTAATGAATTAATTTCCCCCCATTTCTATAGTCTTGTAATTCAAAATGCCATAACTCATTTGAAAATGTCAGATAATTCTCCAGCGACGCACACCGGACATCTCCAAACATTTAGTCCGCATAAACCCCACCCCTTTTCACACTCGTCTACAAGCATTCATTTAGATCTGCCCTCATCCACTCACAAACCAATCATTTCACTTGAATGTACATCAAAATGTGGGAGAAATGATCCGTCAGTACTTCTGCTTCATCACAACTTTAATGTAAAAGAAGACAGCTAACATCTGGCTAATGTTACATTTTCTCCATGTGCGTGCTCAGTTTGCTCACTGCGTGTCTGTCGCAAACCATTTCTGAGAAAATATCAGATTGAAATGTCTCTGATGGCCACTTGAGAATGTCCGGCTCAGCGTGTGCTCTGAAGCAGTGTACTGTTGTTACCGCAGTAATCTGTACAGAGTGGCAGTATTCACAGAGTGCTGTCGCCTCCATCTGTTACAGCAGTCTGTGTTTACTGTTGGCCTCATCGCCAAGACCCGCACCGCCACACTAGCCCCCACATATTGATTTTTCTCATGACATTTAGTCACCACAATGTGAAAATGACCATTCTGAGAGAAGATTAGTAAAAAGAAAGAGCACAAGTTGACACACACGTGGAATGGTGTAAAAAAGTGGTTATTTGTGTTTTATTTATTTAGATAAGATAGAACAGAATTTTAATATTAGCTGATAGTAATACCAATACATCCCTACCATTATGCATCATAACCCATAATGCTCATCAAAATGGTTGTGTGCTCCATATACACCAGCAGATATTCAGGCCGAATATCTGCTACTTGCCAACACCTGATAATAACTTTGTGTGTGTGTTTCTGTGTCAGCTGTATGATCATTTTCCATCATTTTCCATCTGAGACAAAAATGGATGAGATCAGCCTGTTGGGAATTCCTCCTGTGGCTTCCGAACTTAATTGAATAGAGTAACTGGATAAACAAGGCCATTTACTTGGCTGACGACCAGCAGAAAGACATACAGAGCACTTACACGAGAGAGACAGGTCTATAATGTTTAGCTGAGGTTTCACAAATAGCTGATGTACAGGTGCATTTACGTTACACTCTCATCGTTAATCTTGACTTGCTGTCTCATTGTAAACAAAGCAAATCTGATGACGACAGTGAACAGATATAAGAATAACCAACTTCTAGCATAAAGACAACCATGGAACTGTGCCTCCCAACTGAAACAATGCTAAATTCAAATTAAAGCTGCCAGTAGCATTGAAAAGGCCCTTGCACTCAGGCTTACTGCCACCAGGAGGCTTTAGGAAAACAGCAAACGGTAAGCAATACGCATTTAAAGTGATAAATATAGGAGGAATATGTCAAAGTCATTTATATGTGCCAAACTTCCTGCTGCCAGCTGGTGGCGCTATGACTATAACATTGTATGCCTAAATGATTCATGGCGAAACATCAAAGTTTGTCAGGCCGCCAAGTGAAATTTAACATCAAAAAGGATTTAGATTAGACTCAACGCCTCAAAATGGCAAAAACGGCACAAAACTTGCAGAGAAAATTCTAAATAACAGACTTCCTGTTGGGTTTTGAACTTTGCACTGGGGACTTTTTTGTAGGTATCGGTGTGTTACATGCGTCTACCGAATTTCATACATGTATGTGAAATGTAGCTCGAGGGGCACTTCGTTGAAATTATATAGGTGGCGCTATCGAGCCATTTTGACATACCCACTTCTGAAACCTATTTCAGATGTAAACTTTCACCACTTTTGGTGCGTGTCCAAAGTTTCATGAGTTTTCGAGCATGTTTAGGCCCTCAAAAATGCGATTCATTTTGGAAAAGAAGAAGAAACTGAGCTATTCCAATAGTTCCTCGCACCACTGGTGCTTGGCCCTAATAAACACATCCACACTGTAGTTTAAAATTCCAAACATTACGCATATTTAAAAAAAAAACAACAACGACAACACTTATTTTTGTTACCTGTGTGGCTAATCCAATGCAAATGCTTTTGTCACTTCAAGATAGCAAAATTAAGTCAACACAGACTGTGCCCTCATAAATTATAAAACAATTCACATAATAATTCTATACGCCATTTATCTTTGTACAATAAACAATATCGGTGTGGCCATGGTTCACTACTTGATGTTCAATGTGAAATCTAGGTCATCAGACGCTGTTGAGCACCAGTGGCACAGAATAGGAAATATAAAGTAGAAGATGTACTGAGCCATAAACAGTAAAGGAATGAAAATAAAAACGGCTGTGCTAATGTTCAAGTAAGAAATGAATTATGAGTGTTTTCACTCAGTGTATGGGCAGTTGGGCAGTTTCTACTGTCCAGCCTCTCTGCTGTTTCCAGGGCAACAGATGGTGGGTGAGACATGTAGAGCAGTGCAGGTCTCAGGACAGACAGACCAGTGAGTGGTGCAAAAATCAATCAGTCTGTGCAGAATGACGGGACAGATGCCGCCATGATAGGACACTGTGCTGCTCTCCAGGAATCATCTGTTACTACAGCAGTCTCCTTTTAAATGATGCTGAAATTATTTGACAATTCAAAAAGTTTGTCCATTGGCATTTCCACTACATATAATTAGATACTTTGTTAAATTAAACAAATAAAAGTCAGGTATAAATAGTTTTGTTTTAGAGGTTTCATGCTTAGTGCCCCCCTTAAGCTTTTTGTAAATTCATATACATTTGACACCAGTTTGTCAAAACATATCTGTTTTCTCATGAGATCAACCTACCTGTGGGAACTTTTACGTGAGATGCGAAGTACCTATCAATAGGTAGGCATATCACCACAGTTTTTTCCAACAGAAATGAACACTAGAGGCGGTAAAACAGCAAGCACTTGTAATCGTTTCCGTACACAGTTATGATTACAGCTCCATATGTTTTGCTTTCCGGATGTAACAAGCTTGCTTGCTAGCTCAGCTGACAAGGAATTGGATGTGGAAGCCTTGGGTACGAATCCTGTGAAAAACATGACTCACAATGAAAGAGCTGAAAGATGAGAGATCGAAAAGCAAGCTAAAACGGCATGCTTACGATTGCATTTTTACGTCACATTCGCTTTTGCTCATATTGCCGGGTAGGTTTAGGTGTAGTGTAGATGGTACAGAGCATTAAAGTTATAGTGCCACTCAACAGACATTTCAAGTCAAAACTGCGGAGACACGAACAAATCCAATGTCACATAAAACATACAATATGTACTTTCATCTGTTTGGGGGAAAAAACTGAACACTTTTAGCATCACTCAGTGGACATTTCACATCGAATATGTCACAAAACATACATGGCGGTATGTATTTCGCGTTCTGCGAGAAAGTTCATACAAGTATGTTTTTGTCATGAGATCAGGTTGATATTAGTAGCATATTGGTTGTTTATTAATACTTATAAAGCACATAATACTGCCTTATTCTACATTAGACTGTATTTTAGATCTCTTAACCCTATCCCACACATAAATGTAACAACTACCTTACTAACTATTAATAAGCAGCAAATTAGGAGTTTACTGAGAAAAAAGCCATAACTAATAGTTAGTAGTGAGAATGGGACCTTAAAATAAAGTGTGACCAAAAACACAACAAACTAATATAACCATCACTGTACAGTTTCCACCACAGGAAGAAAAGAGAATATGCATTTTGTGATATCGTTCTCCCCCTCCCCCACTATTTCTCTTCCTTTCAGTGTCCCACTGCTCGCCGAACCCCTCACCACCGCTTTCCTAGAAGTAATTCAGACATCCCTTTTTTCTCCGTCACGAGACCTGATGATGTGTGGCGCATGTTGCCTCATGACTCCCTGTTGAGCTGCTGAACATGAAAGTCTGTCAGAAAGACTTCAGGCTGCAGGGCCTCAAACCCCCACACAGACCAGTCTCCACCTCTCCACAACATTCCTGCCCTCATTTCACCAGACCTTACAGGCCTAACCTTTGACGTGCACTTTTTCTTGCTAATAAATTACTACTAATAATGACACAGGTGCTTTGACATGCTTATCTCAGATTAGGTCTGAGATTATCTCTGTTTTCACCGGTGTCCCTCAAGGTTCAGTCTTGGGACCTTTAATTTTTTATATTTACCTGTCACCACTTGGCCATCTCTTGAGATCGCTCAGCATCTATCATTTGTATGCTGACGATACATAGATTTATACATTTAAAACCTGATAAACACCCTGACGCTGCTTTTATTTCTGACTGTATTAAGACCACAAAACATTTTCTGTGTCGAAGTTATGCTCATTGGTTTCCGTTATTAAATTTCTGTTCACTGTTCATTTCATATTGATACTTTTGTGGTAATATAGTCTCCAGAAGTACAGAAGTATAAATATACATCATAATCTGAGTTGAGGGTGACATTGGAGTCCTGAGCCACAACAATCATATGAGATCGAGCCACATCCATACACACTCGTGTATAAACACAGATAAAAACAGATCTGACAGGTCAACAATCACTGAGGAGAAAGAGGCAGCTGTCAAACAAGACTTGTCTCTCCCACACATTAATAAACCCACACACTCAAAAGAAAAACACACATGCAGTGTAAGAAAAAAAGACAACTATTTTAAATGATTATTATTATAGAGCCTCAACTTAATTCAATCACTCAATGAAGAAGAAGTTTATTTACAACATTCACATCAAGCTCATTTTTCATGAACTATCAGTTAACCTTAGTAAGGTAATGGTGTTATCATCATTTCCTCACTCTCTCTGAATCATACGCAAGTGTTTCCTTTGCTTTGCTCCTATGGCTTTATGCCCTTCTAGCTCCTGATTTGCCATAGCAACAGGAGACATGAAATCCGCTGAAGGATTTGTGCCCGCCCCCTTTCTTCTCTCTGCACCATTCATATAATGCAGACATGCCCTCACACAAACACACATACTTCAGGTTTCATTGCAATATAACTGCATGTACACAGTAATACTTTACATATTCATTTCATATATACAAAAAGAAAATCTATTGGCGCTTTACACAGAGACATAATACATAATAAGACAACATTAATAGACAGCACAAAATGAGTCCATGTAGAGACACCAGTACAGGCTCAAATACAGGCAACAATTAAAAACAAGAGATTATGAAGAACTGGGTCTCAAGGGTCAGATGGGTTATAGTAGGTGCTTGTTTGTACAGTATGTATAAGTCCCAGTAGTGTAAACCACACAAGGTGGCCTAGTTCCCAGGATGGTCTGTGTCTCCTAGCATCAGGCATTCGTCGACATATGGAGTGCCATGATTTTACTACAAAAAATACATCAAATAAATCAGAATAATTCGAATATTTAAGTAAATGCAATTCGGATTTCATTAAAATTTGTGTTCGGAAGATGAACAAAGGTCTTATGGGTTTGGAATGACATGAGGGTGAGTAATTAATGACAGAATTTTCATTTTTGGATGAACTATCCCTTTGAATCCCATAACTTTCTTACACTTGACCTCAAGCTCACATTTTAGATTGGCCTCTATCTGAACAACAACCAACAAACAGAACCATGTCCCCCTCTACATTTTATAGTTTTTTTTGATAATCCGTTTCCCTTGGATGCACGTCACAATACGGAAAAAATGATCTGTTGTCGCTTCTGTTACATTGCTATGAATGACAAAATATTATTTCCATATCACTGCATGATCTTGATTTGCAAAGACATGTGTGGTTGTTGTAAAAGAAGCAAAAATTCACCATATAACAGTACTGTGCTGTTTAAGTGTGCAGGCTGAGGCAAAGCAGAGCTAACAGGAAGAAAGAGAAAAACCGAGACAACAAACGCTGACTGCAGCAGCACATGAAATAGCATAATTCATGCAAGCCTTGATTCCCATCTCAGCATGCATCTGTACCTCAGAGCTTCTGCCCCCAAAAACTGCTTCTGATTAGACTGAGATGCTCAGAAAGCACAGCATAGAGAATCACTGACAATTACTGACACTGAAATAAGCGTTGGACCTGACACTGCGTGAATTTCATCAAATAAATAAAAGGGCGAGCACATGAATAAAAACATGAACTGAAAAGTAATGTTAATACACCATAAAAAGCGTTGGGTTAAGACTGTTGGGGAATCGGGGTTGATCTGACCTAATTTAGGTTGATAATCGTTGATAATCATTAATCCAGCCGTGCTGAGTTGGGAATGTGGACATGAAAATAAATAAAACATGCATGCCATGCAAAGGTCCAACTATTCTCTGAGTGCCAACTATCTGCATTTGCAATGCTTATGAAAGGAATATGTGGGAAGAGTAAAAGAAAATGGTAACACTTTTAGTATAGGGACCGATTCTCACTATTAACTACTTGCTTATTAGCATGCCTATTATTAACATATTGGCTGTTTATTAATACTGATAAAGCACATTCTACATGCCCATATTCTACATCCCTAATCCTACCCAATACCTAAAATTAACAACTATCTTACTAACTATAATAAGCAGCAAATTAGGAGTTTATTAAGGCAGATGTCATAATTAATGGTTTGTGAATAGCGAGAACTGGACCTTAAAATAAAGTGTGACCATGAAAATTAATTGAAGCAGAGAAAAGAGAGAACTTTAAAACTGACTGCAGTGAAAGTGTATTTGTTCTTTGTTGGAGTATCCTCTTTCACACCAAAATCACTCAAGAATAGTGACTGGTGTCTAGTGAACTGGCAGGGACTGAAAAAGACGGAATGGCTCTTGAAAGAAGTGATTAAAAACACTTTCATCATGTCGATTCGCTATAATACAAATTTTATTCCTGACTCTCAGCATCTATTACAAGCTTTTAGTCAATGTGTTTCTTGGCGGCGCTCAAAGCCTGAGGCTTTGGCCATAGTGGAACTATTCTGAAGTAGCTAAAAAAGAAATATAAATGAAATAACTAGTCAAATTACAGTCGTAAGTTATTTAAATATTTATTCAACAATACTGATTAACTTCTTTTAACTGTAAGCTCCGTAACTGTTGATTTGCCATTCTTTTCTGCACTTTTTCTCACTCACATACACATTTACAGGTTGTTTATACTGTCCTTGCTTATAAATAATTTCACCTTTTCATTGAAATATTTGTACTTATCAAAATGCAAAAGTAGTCTCTTGTGGCATAATTTAACATTTTGTGGACAAATGTTTATAGCATTTCACTGGCTTTGTATTGATAAATGTATGTATACTTGCTGTCACTTAAAGGTCTCCCTGCAGATTTTTTAAGAAATTAAGACATACGGTAAATAAGCAATATCACACGGGTAGATGTGACATATATCGGTATATCGGTACTGCTGTGATTTGGCCGTAGGCACGGGCCACAGGCCAAGTGGTGTAGGTAATCACAGCATGCTGATATACAGCCATATCTCATGTCTACGAGTGTGATATTGTGTTTATACAACAGTTTAAAGGCACCAGTGTGTAAATACATAAAACAACAACAGTGTGTCTTTAAAAACCCCTTTTTGTGCATAACTACTTCCTTCTGCAACGGATTCGTACAAGCTTGTTTTGACAGAAAAAAATAACTTCCTTGCTCAAAACTGCATATTTTTCAAATTAAAAGTCTTTATTGCTGACTCATAAAACGGTCTCGTCACCATTGGCAGAACAACATAACTAAAACGTAACACACACACTGTTTCCTAATACTAAATACTACTATTATTTCTATAAAATATTATTCATTGAAT
>JAHKKF010491059.1:0-17358 GCA_019740295.1 Labeo calbasu | reverse complement strand
ACAGCTGACTCTATATGTATCTCATAGAGCTACTTGATGATTTTGTGAATATATTGATTATTTTTTCCGGATTGTTTGATGAATAGAACTTTAAAAGAAAATAATTTATTCAAAGTAGAATTCTTTTAGAATCTACTGTTACATTATAAAGGTTTTTATTATCAATTTCGATCCATTTAATCTGTCTTTGCTGAATGAAAGTAACGATATCAATTTCTTTAAAAAAAATCCCAAACTTCTTAATGGCAGTGTATGAGGTTTTTAAAAAAAATATTAAAGAGAAGTTGACTAATGATAAGAGAAGTTCATCCAAGATGTCTTTCTTTCTTCAGTTGAAAAGAAATTTAGGTTTTTGAGGAAAACATTCCAGGATTTTTCTCCACATAGTAGACATCAATGGTGGCCAATGGGTTAAAGGTGCAAACTGCAGTTTCAATGAAATTTCAGAGGCCTCTACACGAACCCAGCCGAGGAATAAGGGACTTATCTAGCGAAACGATCGGTAATTTTCTAAAAACAATACTAATTTATATACTTTTTACCCAACAAATGCTCCTCTTGCACTGCCTCGACCTCACACATTAAGTAATCATGCACACGTGATGTAGGCGGAAGTACTGACCCGGTGTTTACAAGATGCAAAGAAAGTCAAACGCCCTTTACAAAAAAGGTAAAACAATGATGTCAAAGGATTTTAAGGTTGGAGAAGAAAATGTTCTTCTTTTGCCCTACCGTTGCTTTTTTAACTTAAGTACACTGACAAAAAACTAACCATGTGTGACTTTTTCAATGTAACTACGCAATGCGTGAAGGCTCATTTTTTTATTTTATTTTATTTTTTTTAAAATGACAGATGGTTTCGCCAGATAAGACTCTTATTCCAAGGCTGGGGTCATGTAGAGCCCATTAAAGCTGCATTGAAACTTCAACCTGCAATTTCGACCTTCAACCTGTTGACCACCATTTAAATTAAAATTTTCACTGAAGACCGATATGAACATCTTGGATGACGTGAGGTGAGTAAATTATCAGAAACTTTTCATTCTGGAAGTGAATTTTTCCTTTCCTGTTTTATCATTGACAATAAGAAATGTTTCCTGAGCACCAAATCAGCATGTTAAATCACTTAAATGCAGCCTTGGTATGTAATCGTCATTCATGGGTTATATATTTTATTTCTTTAAGACATAAGAAGCAACACTACATATTAATACAAAGCCTTTTATTTGATTTTATAAATTGTTGAGCAAGTACATACAAAAGATGACATCTTTCTTGTTCCTGGAAAACTGAATTTAGCAGCATAGCTATTCACAGATTTAACTGTAAGCAAACAATGCTCTGATTGTACAGAAGCTTAGTCTAAAGCCACAAACAGTGAGGGCCTGCAAGGTCAAAAACAACAACAGCATTTGGTTTGGCCCTCCAGGAGCTTCCATGTATGTAAATACAGCATTGAAAAAAAAAAAAAATTCAGTCAAAAATTCTCTAGTAATAAAAACCTGTTGAGACTTGTTACTTGTGCATGTTTAAACTTTGAGTCTAGGCTACATTATTATTGTAGTGTGGGGAGGGTAAGTAACATTACAACACCAAATCTATGAAGCTATTTGACCTAATCGTACTTGTAATCAGACCTACTGTATTTGTAACTCATAATTGTGCATTTTTGGCCAGCGGCTCAATACTTTGGCCTACCAGAATAAAAAAAAGTCTGGGTACCCCAAGTATAGCATATTTCATTCTTCCTGTTATCACGATTCGTGTTAATACAAACATCACCCTGTTGCAGCTACAAAACTCATGACATACAGGTTTAATCTACAAAACCAAAAAAAGAGAGAACTGTAAACCACTTAACATCTAACTATGTTTAGTAAGACGTAATGCAATAGCATCAAATGTAAAAAAGTTAGAGATAAGAACATAAGTTCATCAGCAAGCCTTTCTTTCAGTGTCCAAGGCTTGAGAACGTCAAGATGCATTGTAACATAACATCCAGCAGGTGGCCCCGTTGTATGTGGTGTTCACGCAAAAAGTGCCACGTCTCCAATGCCACAGACACACACAACCCCCTCATTTCACTTTTCAGTTCATAATTGCACATCAAAGGTTTTTAACGAATATGGGCCATCTCTTCTAAGAAGGGCGTCTTCATGCAGCCAGTGCAGAGCTGGTCCATCCAGAGGGGGGCTTCGTGCTGGAGGGGTGTTCGGCGAGGGTAAAAAGTGTATGAGAGGTCGTAGTTCAGTAGGCAGCTGATTGAGGCCATGTAGAGGTCTGAGAAACGGCACAGGCGGCGGGAAAAGTAGGTGGGGTTGTGGCAGGTACGGAAAATGCTGCCAAAGTGAGGGTTGAAGAGGTTCTTGGTGACTGCCCTGCAAAAGGAAATGGGAGACGTGTTACAACGGCTATAGCTCTTGATCTGTTTATTAAGAGAGTTCAAGAATTTGTCTTTTTGTCTTGCTTCACGTACCGTAGCTCTTCTCTCTCTTTCAGCCACTCCTGCAGAACCTTCTTGGACTCAGGATCCCGATACATCTGAAAAACAAGAAATGATAAATAAGTCAGTTGTCCAAAGAAAATTATTTTTCTCCAAATCAGCAGGGACAACTTTTGGAATCGTCTTTAAGAGGATACAAAACACTTAATAGACTTTTATTATAGCTACGTAAAAAAAAAAAAAATACTTCCAAATCAAATAAAACAAACAAGCACTACCTTTCAAAGATTTGGGGGTCAGTAAGATTTTTTTGTAAGAAAATTATACATGGATGCATTAAATTGTGACTTTTGTAACTTTCAAAAAATTATTTTTACTAATTCAAATGATCTTTTGAACTTATATTCATGAAAAAAAAATCCTGCAAACAAATATACCATGTTTCCTCAAAAATATTAAGCTGCACAACTGTTTTAAACACTGATTATAAGAAACGTTTCTTGAGCACCAAATCAGCATATTAAAGCATAAGCATAAATGTGATTTGAAAATTCAGCTTTGCAATAACAGGAATCACATGTTAAAATATATTCAAACAAAACATTTTTTGAAATTGTAAATTCACAATATCACAAGCTTTCCTTTATTTTTTTTTATAAATTAAATAAAACCAGCCTTGGAGAGCATAAAAACTTCTTTCATAAGTCACATTTTTCCATTTAATAATAAATAATAATTCTGTATATAATATGTTCTCACAATTTTAGGTTTCACGTTTAATAAAAAAAAAAATGTAATCAAAATGTCTGATTATACAAGCCTGTAGTGTGCTAATATTTTAACTAATTGTACATTAATACAATTCAATGAAACTTTTCATTAATACAATGAAAACAAAAACAAATATATAACAGAACAACTACTTTAAAAAAAATGATAATAGGATGAACAGGAATAAATAACATATTAAAATATACACAGAACAGTTTGAAATTGCCTTTGTTTTTTTTTTTTTGTTTTTTTTTTAAATCAAATAAGGCAGCCTTGGGTAGCATAAAACTTACATTAAAAAAAAAAATAAAATAAAAAAAATAAATAAATAAATGTATACTGACCCCAAACCCTGTCACATAAAAAAAAAAAAAAAAAAAAATTACACACACACACACACACACGTAAAAATGTATGTATGCATGCATGTATGTATATACAATAATATCTAGGTTCCAACAACTTTTATAATATTGTTATAATGTTATGTTATAATATTATACAATTGTAAACTACAGATATTAAATTTTTTTTTTAAAAAAAAGTTACAGATATGCTGATTTTTTTCCCCACACTGTTATGAAGTGCAAACAGACTTAAATAAATAAATAAATCAAAATCATCTATCTTTTTTATTTTTACTTGTGAGATGACTCATCTTCTCATATGTTTCATTAATTGCATCAAAAACTCTCATGACCTCTGCACAAACACAGGAAAAGCTCCATTACTGTGCTGATCTCTTTGGGAATACAGACTTGGATCTTACAGTAACAGTGTCTGTAGGGATGTAATGGTATGAAAATTTCCTATCACGATTATAGTGACCAAAATTATCACGATTATCAGTATCATCACTGTATTGTTAAAATGTGCTGGAAATGTTCAAAAAGTACTGACGCATAAATCACTTCAAGTTTTATATTTAAAATTAACAAACAATAAATAAAATGACTTTTTGTTTACCTAATCAGTAAAACAATAACAGCACCAATGATGTCTGGATTTTAAATGACAACATGACTGACAACATACATGGCATGTTCAAATATCTAATGTAAGTCATCAAATAAAGCTTTGAAAACGTTTCATAAAGGTAAACATCACATTTCAGCCTTTAAATAAAGAAAATGGTTAAGTCAAAATGATAATTGATTATATGTATCTGCACATAAATCTAGATAATTTATCTGAATTGTTCGAATGTGTAGAATCCAAGCTTGTTTTTCATCAACTGGTCAAAATTTAGGCTACAGCAGGGCATGCAAATTCGGTCTGTTTTTTTTTTTTTTTTAGATATTACATGGAGTTAGGATGAAAACAAAATGCCATCGAATCTCTTCTGAAGACAGTCAGAACCTTCAGAGGTACATTCATATAATTAATTAATTAATATATTAATTTCATTTGTATAATTCCCGATTTACGTTTCTGCCGGTGGGTGCCAAACCCCAGACTGCAAATACATTAGTTACCAAATACAAACATTCTTTCAATGAGGGTTGCGCTTCACTAAATAAAAATGATTTAATAAATACCCGTTTATAATAAGCACTTATTTGCGCATACACAGAACAAAGTTTGAGGGCGCACACGTAATATCTGAGGGAGCGCAGAGCCATGATCACTACGTATTTGGGAGAGCAAACCCGCTGTGATCCGAGAGATTCGTGCTGGCACCCTCTCGTATTACAATAACGCCAAAAACTGCTTCAAATGAAGGATGAAAATGAGAATTAAGTCTTAAAAAATGCAATCCACTTCTTATTGGTTAAAATGAACGGAGACTATTTCGTGTTTTTCTGTGTCTGCTCGATCATTTCCGTGGAGATCGGTACCTATGCCATTAGCAAACTTTTAATACACGCCAGCTTTTCCGCCGTCTTTTCACACAAAACAAAACTACTGTGCGTGCTGTGTGCAAATGAGACTGTTACTTAAAACTGTGCTTTATGCTGTACAGTATTTATTTATCATCAGTTGTTCAAATCATGGTAATCGAATACGGTTATAATGATAATTAAAATACGAAACGGTAATAATAACCGTGGGGAATTTTATCATGATTTATCATGAAACCAGTAATCGTTACATCCCTAAGTGTCTGTTTACATTTTACATTTTATCCCCTATCATCCAAAGCATAAAACATTTTGAGTGGCTCAAATTTTAGCATAGCACAATTAAAAACAATTATCACCCAAAACCTTGACAGAATATCAGGTCAAATGCATTCTGGATTACATAAACAGAAAAACCAATCACACCAAACTTTTCTTACATAGAGGATCTAACCTTGGATACGGACACTCAGAACAATCAATTCAGATCAATATAAAGCGAATGGACCTCTGCCAAACCCATCAGGTCACTCCTATGCAACCATAAACTATAGAAGCACATGTAATGCAGACGTGTTTGTTTTGCCCTCATTTGTTCTCTAGAAAATCACTTATAGAGATACTTATGAGTTAAATCATTAAAATGACAATTTTTTTTACTTAAATGTGAAATTTAATATAAAAAGTAGACATTTATCCACCTTTTTCTTCAATTACAGTAAGCCTATGGGTGAGACTTTGGGTTCATAATTAAGATAATACTTTAATATGGTAAGACACACCAATTTGCATTATCAATCTGTTTTGTGCAGCTAAAAATTGCTGGGCGCGGATGAGACCGGAAGCCAGACCCGTAAAATTTACAAGTGGCCGCGCCCGCTCTTACAGGAAGAAAAAGGTGATACTAAAATGGAAAAGGGTTGGTGGAGTTCAGAGCCAAATCACGTACCTGCATGCGCTCCAGCAGCCCGGTGAGCGCCTGCAACCACGTGAGACTTTGCGCGTACTGCTCTGTGTTCACCACCTTCGTCTCCACCTCAAGTTCTGGCACGATCGCTCCCGTCCTCCACCCATGACGCAGCATCAGGTCCTAAAATGCCGGACAGGATGTTTAGACTATTGTCCACTACAATCATTGTTACTGTTTGACTCTGGAAAGCAGCGATTATAAAAACTACAAGGTGATATTTGCTTTCACTGTTGTTGGAATCACTAAGCTGAAGAAGTAAAAACAACAGGAAGAGACATATGCGCAACAAATGTGAATAAAACAGAAGCGTGATGATGACTCACTGCCAAGTCACTGTAGAGATGATCTCCAAAGTAGAAAACTTTGGATCCTCGCCATCCTGTTAGCTTCAGAAAATCCACAAGGTTTCCCTGAAACAAAAGCAAAACAATGGCAGTTTTGTTAGCCGGTTGGTAATATTCTGATTGATTTCAAGGTTTTGACTAAGCTGGAAATCACAACGTTTCAAACTACAACTAGCATTTTTTTCCCCCAGTAGTCACGTGGGTTTCTGGAAGCAACGAGTCAACAGACCTTTTATTGGTTTTGTATGGTAGGAACAGTTTGCTCTAAGTTTCCTGCCAAGGAACTTTCCCATAAGTCTTTCCCAATTTGGGATGGTTTTCATACATTGCTTTAACTTCGTCTTGCCTGAGGGCGGGTATGTAGTCAGGCTCAGTCTGTTCTGGTCAGCCAAATCTGTTTGTACATGCCTGACAACACTAAACTGTGCTCAATTGATTTTCCGTTTAGACTGAAGTTGACCTCACCACCTTCTTTTCCACTTGTTCCAATTGAAAGCCAAATTAAATGGATAAATCATTCTACTATTAACAGAGACTCAATGCTGAGCTGGAAGGATTTGGGATTATTCTCATGGAGATAGCAAAAAGCTAACCATGTAAGCTTTAAAATAGTATGTTTTTGCAAGCTGAGGACTCCTGAGTAGGGCAAATGTCCCGGTAATTCCGGAAAATTTCACCAGCTGTATTTGCAATCCCTGACTTAATTCAGACTCAGAGATGAGTCAGCATAAATGACGTAGCAACTAAAAGCTTTTCCTCTGCCTGTACTGCTCAGAATAAACAGACATAATGCAGGACAAAACAAATCTGTGTTACCTGTTTATAGATCTGTCCCTTTTCCAAACTCTTGATTCTGTCCCACTGTAAATCTCCATTGCTGTCCAAACGTCTAAATGGTCTGGAAAATTAAAAGATAAAGATGTATTAAACTCACTGCAAAGTGATAATTCAAAATAAAACTAAAAACACTCAATGCTGGAAAAAAAAGGTTATTTGTAATCCATACATAAGGGTTTATTTTCCATTAAAGGAACAGGCCACTATTTTTAAAAATAGGCTCATTTTCCAACTCCCCTAGAGTTAAACAGTTGAGTTTTACCGTTTTCGAATCCATTCAGCCGATCTCTGGGTCTAGATTGTCTTTTAGCATAGCTTAGCATAGATCATTAAATCTGATTAGACCATTAGCATCTCTCAAAAATGACCAAAGAGTTGATATTTTTCCGATTTAAAACTTGACTCTTCTGTAGTTACATCGTGTACTACGTACGACAGAAAATTAAAAGTTTTTAGGCTGATATGGGTAGGAACTATACTCTCATTCCAGCGTAAAAATCAAGGAACTTTGATGCTGTACCACTTAATATCATTGCGCTGCGAAACTTTTTGATCATTGTTCCTTTAAGTTTAGTGTCAGTCATTTAAAAATAAATGTAAAAAAAAAAAAAAAAAAAAAAAAAAGATACAATTTGTAATACTATACTAATTATACTAATAAAATAATAATATTTTGCAAGGATGTTACATTTATCAAAAGTGACAAAGTAGGGGCAGTTGGCTACTGCTGCTGTAAAGAAATCATTCCCGAGCGCTGCGTTTCGCATTTCAGACGCAAAGACGTGTTTTGTGTAAATGGCCAGTAAGAACCTAGAGTAATTACTTGCGCATATAAAATGACAGGACAAGATCACGGAGAGTAAGATCACATGCAACTGTGATCATGAGTCTGATTTACATGTATGAGGGCAAAAAAAAAAAAAAAATTATATATATGAATCATTAATTGTAATTGAGGTAAAATGTTCAATTAATCTGGATTTTAGATTTAGATTCGCATCTCTTGCATGAAACGACATTCTAAAAACGGGACCTATTCCAGTGCCTGCGTCGCATCTTTGTCAACACAAAAGCGCATTCTATAGCGATACGAGCGCGTCCCACGTGATCAGTAATCACGTGTGCCATCATGCGATTGGATCATTCTTTTCTCTTACTATTATCATTGGCATATTGTCAAAGTGTCTAATTCTAACATTTGGTGATATTTCTATTCAAAATCGCAATTCCTAGATTTCTAAAAAAATGTAATTGTTGCAAAACATTACATTTCAATTAATCAATAAAATCGCCCAGCCCTATTCCAAAGTCAGCATATCAGAATGATTTATGAAGGATCATGTGACACTAAAGCCTGGAGTAATGATAATAAATAAAAAATAATATTTTACAATATTACTGTTGTGCTGTGTTAATCAAATAAATACAGCCTTAACAAAAAAAAAAAAAAAAGAATGGCATTATATATTACGAATCATCTTTTTCACAATGCACAATGAAACATTTTGGACCAGAAATCTCAATTGACTGTAAACGAGATCTTATCCATTCACAGTAAACCACACTTACTTTACACAGTCATTGAAAAAATGTGGCTTGTCAGCCTGAACGATGACAACGTCAAAGAAGTCCCTCCACTCCTTTCCAACCATGTACTTCATGCCTTTATCACTGAAAAAATACAGGACAAAAACAATTACTATATACAATTAACTAACAATTACAAATATAAATAAGCTAATGTTTAAATTTATGACAAAAACAAATTAGTGGTCATTGTTTTTTTATTTTTGTAATTGTATGGAGCTTCAGTTTGAGGTCCTTTATGAACTGATCTGCTAAATATGATACAACAGAGAAAAAAACTCACACAAAGCTGAAGGGGCTGTTGGTAATAAGAAAAAGCTTCTTCCCATGACTGGCCAGCCGGTGCAACACAGCATATGTCTCGTCTCCTCTGAGAATGTATTTCTCTGGGGACCGAACAAGGAAGGAAAAGGGGTCACAAAAGGCAGAAAAAAGAGGTCCTTTTAAAACCAAGTCTATTCTATACCAACTAAAACCAAATTAGTCATTTCTGCAGACTAACTATAATACAGAATCTGATCAAATCTGTTTTCCTGTTTGCCTAAAAAGTGTTTATACTGCAAAGGAAAATTTATGATAAGAATTTGCAGGTTCCCTGCTTGTCCACAGGGATACAACAAACATTAAAACCAAAGTTTACATTGGGCTAGCCCAACAGAACTGCTCCCTTCGAATCTCATTCTCCAGAGAGGTCCGTCTATGCAACAGTCTGCTCTGAAAACAAAAGACTGCTCTCCACCTATATACACACAGACCACATACATGCCCTGCACAGACTGCTCTGGAGAGTCAGCTTCAAGTCTGGTTGTCATTAGTTTCGGGTTTCAATAACATGGTTTTTAGCTGGCTAAAGAAATTTAGTGCAAATCTTGCTTTAACAAAGATTTTAAACCTTTTTTGGATAATGCACATAGTAAATATTTGTTAATACTCACCAAGATCTTGCATGATCCATTTGTACATGTAACCCTTGATATGCACCATTCCAATCGCATCCTGAAAAGAAAGATTTGGTTCATATTTCTCAAACTATAAAAGTTAAACAAACAGGCGTTTTCGTGAACCAGTGCTTAAGGCAAACACTTCCTATTCTCTTTTTTTAGTTTCTTTTTCCTCTTTGTTCATAAAAACGGATTTTCTTCAAACGTTTCTTTGATCCGCTGCCAGGTTTTTCTGGTACCCTATGACATCTTACGCACCCACACGTCACACCGCGAGAACAGTACAATCTGTTCTAGCGGCGCGGACAGCAGTCAGTTCGAAAAGCTGCGCTTGTAAGATAAACAAGCGCAGCTGACGTTTTACTTCCTGACAAGCACTTCAGTGAAAGTGTTAATGAGGCAAACCCACACACTGAAAAACAATTCATTTGAATCTTGTTGACACATTGGAGGTCTGAAATATTTTGGATTTTAGCCAATTGCGCAGTTAAGATTTTATTTTGTACTAGTCAGCGAGAGCTTGAGTAAGGAAGAGGTTGGCTGAAAAGCAGAAGTGAAAGACAAGAGTACATTCTGCAAGTAAATTGACCCAAAACAGCATGAAAAAACAAAGTCGCTCTGTAACCCAATTCAGGACCACCGTGATCTAGGCTGAATGAAAACAAATCAGTCAGCGGCACTTAACCACAGGCACAAGAAAGAATCCGCTCGGCTTGACGACAGAGTTTACAAAACGACAGACAAGAAACAGCTCTCACGGTTTTAAATTACAAAAGCAGTTTGTAAACTATTCCCACAGTCGGTAAAAACAGCCTGGCTTTATTGTGCAAATGCTCTTAAGTGGTTTGATCAGGATTCACGCAGGGCGTATTGACTTCACACTTACTGAGACATCTTTGTAGAGATGCACTGGGTCGTACTCGATGTCGTTTGAGATGAAATAATCGTTCGCAGCTGCCAAGAGAGTCATCTCAGGGATGGAGAACACATCCATAAACTGCTTCATTTTGGGACCCTGGAACAAACAATAATAAAACGCATGAGTCATGTGTATTTTACAACAGTAACGAATAAACAAAGCTTCATCTGTATACCTAAACTACATGCCTTCTCAATGAGGAGCTGGAAATACTGTTGACCTATTGCAAGGAAATTGCAGGTCATATACTTTAATGACCATTTTAGTGCAAAACCTCGCATTATCCAAAAAAAAAAAACGTATTAAAAAATTTCCAGAGCCATGAATCCGCATGACTATATCAGTCATTTGTGATTTTAAAAAGTACAAAAAAAAATGCTTCATGATGCTATTATTTATGTTTTCACTCCTGTCTGTGACCTCACCAGAAACACCTGAACTGACTCAAAAATAATTATGTTGCCCTTAAGTCAGACAGTACTAGACAAGCACGTTTTATTGCATCCAGGAACAATACTCATCTTATGACATGTTTTGCAACAGAGCACAATAAAAGAAATCCTCATTGAACAGAGATGACTTCTTGCAAAACACCATTTTATAAATCCATGATACATTTGTGTTTCCCATGACTGTGGAAAACCTGCAGACAAGAACGTGCCTGATAGCCATCTGATAGAGAAAAGGACTGTAATGTTTTTGTTGTAGATATATAGCGTACAGCCACTTACTCATGGTGGCTGGACACACAAAATCAGATCTGAGCTCCTGACAGGGTGGCACCACTTTAGCCTCACTGACCTCTTAGTAATGAGGCACAAAAATGTAATCATGCCAATAACACCATGTAAACATCTGCTCTCTCGAGTGTAAAATTGAAATTAAATTTGATGAAATGAAAACGTGGAACAATCACCTTGCCGTAAAATCCGCTGACTTGATGGAGGGGAACGTGGTTTGAACCTCCATAAAGTTTCATGACCTCATCATCAGGGACAGGCTTCAGACCCCTGCAAATAGAAACAAAGCCTGTGAATTACATAACACACAGTTATCCATGCAAACTCACTGACCAAACTGATTTGATTTGATTTAATATACCTATAAACAGTGCCCAACTGGATATAATGGAAGGCGTCAATTTTCATCAGTAGTCCCTGTGGCATTGAAATAATAATAAAAGAATTTTATTAAGTTTATTGCACAAGTGCAATTAAACAACGCTGCGAAAACTCTAACAAAGGTTGTTAAATGCACCTTTTGGATGTCGTAGTGAAGTCCCCGAGTTGCAAAGTTGGGAATGTAGTCGTACTTACTGATTCCCTCAGGATACTAGTGAAAGAAACAAAAGTTAAGTCATCTCAGGCATGCCAACCTTTAACCCCACACTCCTTGACTCCGCATGACCCCTCAGGCAGGTCACCATCATTAGAACAATTAAGCAAAACAGAAAATCTGAGGACTACATTTGTTGCGTTAGGGGCCGTTCACACAAAACACATTTTTGTGTTTCACTGCACTGCTTTTCAATTGTTTTTCTATGCTAATATGAGCTAGATGGACATGTTTTGACTGTTGCGCTCGCGTCTTTCACAGCGCCTCACGCGTAACACAGTGTTCTTTAAAAAATAAATAAATAAAAAACAAACAAACAAACAAAAAACATGTAAATTTTGTCAATGATTACTCACCCTCATGTCATTCCAATCCCAAAAAAACCTTTGTTCATCTTCGGAACACAAATTTAAGATATTTTTGATGAAATTTTCTCGGATTTCATCAAAAATATCTTAACTTGTGTTCCGAAGACAAAGAAAGGTCTTATGGGTTTGAAACGACATGAGGGTGAGTACTTAATGACAGAATTTTTATTTTTCCAAATAACTTTCAAAAAAAGAAAATGAGACATGGTGTGTTTTTTTCCGCATTTCAGTGCTTTGCGCCTCCAATTTTAAAAGCAAAAATGCATTCTGTGTATAACCTCTTGACTTCATTCTAAGGGGCCGTTCACACAGAATGCGTTTTGCATTCCACTGCACCGCTTTCCATTGTTTTTCTATGTAAACATGCGCTAAACAGACCCGTTTGACCATTGTGCTTGTCTTTCACAGCGTTCTACAAATGTGGTGTTGAAATAAAAGTTCATCGACGCTAATAGCCTTGTGGGCAGCACGCCGACATATAGGGCCATTGCGCTACGGGCGTCCCGAGTTCGAATCCAAGCTCCAGGACCTTTCCTTTTCCATTCCGCGAATTTTAATCGCAAAAACGCGTTCTGTGTGAATGGACCCTAAGCGATTATGTGTTTTACAACATAATAACGCGTCGTATTTATAATTATTTGGTTTAATAATAACGAAATATGAAAAATAAACAGGTTTATGACATAAAATTAGACATTTTTTCGGACCTTGTAATGCTGGACGAGAAACTCTCGCGCCTTGTTGTAAATCATCTCATCCAGTGCGCTGGAATAGAGCGCGAGCGTGTAATCATAGTCAAAGCCGTAGATGTCCACCTCTTCCAGATTCACTTCATTGTTGGCATAGATGGTGGAAGGGTTCAAAAGATTGCACACCCCAGGGGGAATCAAATCTGTGGGGCGGCAAAGGGAGATTTGAGATTGATTATAACAATTCAAAAGCATGTTTTAAAATACTGTTTCTTCTGTGCAAAAACAAGGCTGTTAAGAAAAAACATGTTTGGTACACCTGAAATAGTTCTGAACACAAAATGTCGATCATGCATTAGACATGTGAATGGCAGTTGGCAGTTGTTTACAAAGCGTCCAGAGGCCAGCGCCTCTTTGGAACGGATGAAAAGTGGGCAAATAATGTTTGTCATGAGTCCAGAGATTACAGGACACCACATATGAGAAGTCAAATTAAATCTACATACCGTGCACAAGCCGTTTCATCTCGTTGTATCTTGCCCACAAGTAGGTTTTATTGTTGATCTGCGGGGCCGTGGATGAGAAAGCCCTGCCAGATTTGGTCAGAGATTCTTCGCCTCTATTTTTGCCCACGATCTGGTGTCTGTGCGATGTGACTGCGGCTGCAACAGGGTTATGACTAGCTGCTAAATTTCCCGTCGATCCACACTTGTGTCCATCTTTGCAGCAGTTCTTCCCGTTCGTTGTTGTTGAGCCAGCCGAGGCGAAGCTTCCACAAGCAAAAGCAGGAATATTCAATCCTGCGCACAGCGAAACTCTGCAGCTGGAGCTTCTTTGCCACATTGTGTTGCCTAAACTGCCTATTTTTTTGCAAGCCATGTCTAAACTATGCTAACAAGTTGTTTACTTCTTTCATCCGTGCTCGCCACGCGTGTTCAGCAGGCTCGCTTCTGTGGGAACTAATACAGCTTCACTGAGGGCATCGTTGGTCAGGCCCTTCAGGCGCAGGCTGTTTTATGAACCAATCAGATAGCAGACTTGTAATGATTGACAGTTGTTTAAACCAATGAGACGTGAATTCTGCTGCGTCGCTTATCTAGGGGTCTGGCTTAGGGAGAAAACGTGTTTACATGCCAGTCCAACCAATACGTTGCCTTGATGAAATTTAGCAATATTTCATGCCTTATGATTGGTCAAACGACCTGGCAACTGCCTACATGTGCTACGTGACTGAATATGCTTAGTATATTTTTTGTTCCTGGATACACTGGCATGTATGTACAAGATGTGACCGTAAGCAGCTGGCTGTACTTCGAAAACATACGATTTTTTTGTTTTTGTTCTACACGTTTCATCGCAGACCTCAGGGGTGCGGGCTTCCACAAAAACACTGGAACAAAAGGGACATTATGACTGCGGTTTAGTGCAGTAGCAAAAGGCTGAGGTCGTTAGTTCACCGCTTTTGATCATATGTTCGACTTATGTTGCTATCTTATCCAAACCGATAGGCAAAATTGATTTTTATTTACGAAGCCCTTCCGGAATGCACACTTTTTTTTGTCAGTGAGTCGATTTTAGGTGTTGCAGTAAGAGTAAAGTCACGTTTTACACACATTCACAAGTTGTACAGAAGAATTTACTAGGCTAATCAGCTAAGTGACATAAAATAAGGAGTGTAGCATAGCTCAAATTTTGTCAGTTTATGGCCATTCATGTCTAAACTAACTGTTGTATTGACATTCATACAGCATTCATTTGAATATGTGTGGGACAGGGTGTGGCAGAGGCAACAGGAACGTGCTTTTTCAGTGTCCCAGGAAAATCTTGATGAAACCATGTAGTTTCACGAAAACTATCAACATTTCGCTCCGACATGTAAATACAATAAACTGAATTTTCCGTAGAGACAAATAAGCCTATTTTAGAATAGTTTAATTTTCAAATTCAGAACCATTGTTCTGTTCATTTTACAGTATTTTTGTGACATATCCTTTTAATATATATATATAAATTTGGAGAGAAATATGGGTGGGAGATGTTTTTTGTCAGATTCGATCATATGAACTACCTCAGGACAGTAACTGGTAGCAAAATGGTGAAATATCAGAACATCATGTTCATAGATTTAGCATATGTATACAAGTCTTGGTAAATTACAAAACATTCTCTTCAATATAAATTCGCAATTAAACATTATCCCCAAATTGTTCAGCTCTACTCTAAATGTCTAAATATTACAGCGAAGGTGAAAAACTGCCTTAATAACAAGGATCTAATACCTTATTTTAACAGTCAACACGTCATCTTCAAAATTATTTTGCAAAAAAGGAAAACTGGACAATAACAATCGGTGGCAAAATGGTGAAATATCAGAACATCTTGTTCAGAGATTGAGAAGATGTATACAAGTCATGGTAAATTACAAAACATTGTTTTTGATATAATCTCTAAAATCAAACATTCCAAAAACAGGCATAGACTACTAAACTGTTTTGAAAACCAGTTTGATTGGGACAATCATCAGTGTGTTAGTCAGACACTTAAATGTGTTTACACAGCTTTCCTACAATCAAAGAGTACTTTTCTATCACAAAGGTTCAATGACGATATAACTGACGAGTATTTGAGTGCTATGGATCCATCAGAGCCAAACAAACAGATACGTTATCAAATTTATGCTTTAATACGAAACAGGCAAGCTGTTCATGAGTATTGTTATCAGCCCCACTATTCTCCAAGCTCATCTAAACTGCCTGAAGTTTGTAATGTTCATGAGCAGCTCAACCCATACGATGAACAACAATCAGAGGTCACTGTTAACGGACACTTTCATGTACATAATATGGTGGTTATCGCCGTATAACAAAGATGTTGTTTTATCAAGCCGAAGCACCGGAACTGGTGCTTCTCGAATTATTGCAGTCCAAGCTTTTAGTTAAAAAACAGAACCTCATCACAATGATCAGAATTAGCTTTAACTAACATTTCTTCAAATTGGTGTCATTTTGATGCAAAAAACGTTTGTGTTCAAACCCTCAGTAAAAGCTGAAAGTTGCTAATGTGATGAGGATTATTTCGGATGGAGGGCTGACGCAGATGGGAGCCGAACTGTCGTCTCTCACAGCAGCGCTCATTTCAGCAGGCTGGGTTTTCACTCTGCAGTACCATCAAACATGGACGGAGCAACAGCTCAACCTTCCCGGATCTTCGCAGCGAGAGCCGAGTTCTCCTGACGAATGGCTTTGTAGTCTTCGAGGATCTTCTCTAGATTGCTAACTGTTCTTTTGCCATTTTCAGTCTCAATCTACGGAAAGTAACCAAAACAAAACAGATGACAGTTGAAAAGTGACAATAAAATGTTGTTTGTTTAGATATAAATATGAGTTTGTTTCACACCTGCTCTTCAAGGTCTCGGATTTCCCTCATGATGGTTCCCGTGTCCTCAATAGTCTGAATCAGCTGAGTGCAGTTCTGAGAGGACAAAAATGTTAGAATTATTAAATTGATAGTAATGCAGGTAATCCGTTGAAGTCAGCAAGGGCATTTGTGTAGTTCAGTTGTGTAGTTCAAAGGTTGAACAGATGGACTAAAGCACTGCTAACAGCCTGAACAAAAGGGACACAAGCCACCACATCATGTGCCATTTTTGTCTGAAATGTTTTTTGCAGGTTTACAAGCAGATTGCCTTTGGCTCATCTTGTTACATGAGACAAAAATGCGTTTCAAACACAGCATTTTAGGACTGGATTATGCAATTTTTTAAATATCAGTCAAGACCAGTGACAACATCAAAATATATATTATCACATTTATTTGTAGATCAATTTAAAGGGGATAGTTCACCCAAAAATGAAAATTCTTTCATTAATTACTCGCATGTCGTTCCAAACCCGTAAGACCTTCATTCCTCTTCGGAACACAAATTAATTGTTGAACAAAGTCTTCTTTCATGTGCACAAAAAGTATTCTTGTAGCTTCATAAAAGTGTCAGTTGTGTTGTTGTTTATGCAGGGTCAAGAAGGCCTTGCATTTCATCAAAAATATCTTAATTTGTGTTCCGAAGATGAAAGAAAGGTCTTACAGATTTGTAACAGGAGGGTGAGTAATTACTGACAGAATTTTTATTTTTACTAACCCTTTAATGATATCCAGACTCATACCTCATGTAAGGCAGCCAAGTACTTGTAGGATTTGCGGACAGATTCATCCTTCTTGGCATCCTGCAGTTTGAAAAAAAATTAAGTTTATTTTTTAAATATTGAATTACTACTGCAAAATAGTGAAAATGATTTCATGTATATGAATATAAATAT
>JAHKKF010491056.1:2500-10371 GCA_019740295.1 Labeo calbasu | reverse complement strand
TAGGGCTGTCAAATCAATTAATTGTGATTAATCACATGCAGAATAAGTTTGTAAAGCAATATTACACTTGTGGTTGTGCGGCCGTGCCAATATACAGGAATATCTCATGGCTACTCTATATATTGTTCATATATATTCATATTAATGTATGATTTATAGTATATATAATTATATATATATATTACATATATTTTACATATATTTCTTAAATACATATATACAGTACACACACATTTTTTGTATCTTGAAATATTATGTAAAATATTACGTATTTAATTTATGATGCAATTAATTGTGATTAATTGATTTGACAGCTCTATTATATTGTATTGTATTGTATTGTATTGTATTGTATTGTATTGTATTATATTATATTATATTATATTATATTGTCTGCTAAAATGACTCTGAAACTAGCTGCTTTTGCAAAATTTTGCAAGACTGAAGAAAAGATACTGAAGTCAGTTCTGGAAAAAGCCCATTATTTGTTTGCATATGCCACTTGGATTGATATTTTGTTGCCTAATCCAATGGCGTTCGTACAGTTTGTACATCCAAATACTGTTTTGTTTGTGCATATTATTAATTTATTTTGACATATTTGTAAAAAAAAAGACATTTTTGAGGTTTAGGTGCACCTTGGAACTCAGAAGTTAAGACTAAGAAGCGGTAGAAGCCGAGACATACACACATACAGACACCCGGAAAACTCAAAGAGGGCCGCGGTTAGTTGTGGATGTACATTGTATCAAGTGTATCCCATAGTCAGTCAGACAGACAGGTAGATGGCTGGTTGCAGGTGCTTTCTCTCTCTGGGAGGCCTGAGACAGGCCTGTGCTGTGCCGGCTGTCAGCTCATCAGGGTGTTCAGGTCCGGCTGGCTGACGGGCTCCGGCTCTGAGGCCTGGGCTGATGACACCTTCCTGTTCCACTGTGACAGGCCCAGTCCGACAGGCGTCAGAAAACACTCAGCCCTTCTCAGCGTTCGCGATGTCTCATACACACACACACCTGGACACGAGCGCACATACACATTCACAACCTCATACCTGCTTTGACATGAAAGAACACACATATTCACAAACACACACCCACACACACTCGCTGATTTACACTCATAGCCTACCCGTCTCCTCCGTGCTGTCGAAACTTGATGAACTGAGACGGAGAATGAGATGACAAACATACAAACACATCCAGAGAAATAAACAAAGTTGCCATAAACCTCATCAGGACATGATAGATCCAGGGAGAGTAATGGTTTGAGTTATTATAGCATAGGTGAGTGCTAGAACCTGTCTTTGCGAGTTGTCAGTAAAGAATGCCCAGAACGCAGGCTCCTCTGCCAGACCTCTGAAGGTCGGACAAGCTTATGTTTGGCTGAGGAACTTTGGCTGAGTACACACCAGCTGTCTCTTTAGCCATCACTCAGACAGCGCTACACCGCTAGCTAGCTAGTGAGTGTGTGTGTGTGCGTGTGAGGCTCTGCGTCTTTATTGTCGTTCAAACGCTGCCAGTGTGTGTCCTGAGCTCGCGGCGCCACACACACGCTCGCCCCTTTCGGGGGCTACCAGATGCTGACTGCTTGAGGCCTGGAGAGAGAAAGGCAGAGAAGAGGGGTAGGCGCAGAGTGCTAGCATCACACCCTCTTCTCTCTTCCTCTCCCATGCAGTCACCAGAAGATGAGCCTGATTTGTTTTGGGAGCCGTCCAATAGACGCAAAAGAGAGACAGAGAGAGAAGCTAAGAAATGGAGAAGTGAAAAAAAAAGGTGAAGTGAAATACAGAGCATGAGAATGAGAGCGTGGCACCCCACGGCGTCGGGCAGAATGGGCCTCACCAGATATGAAGAGATTAGCCAGCCGCTACTCTAACCCGGGCCCGGTTTTATGGCTGCTAAAGCCTCTGGCAAAAGTTAAAGCTACTCTCAGCAAACTCCAGCAGCCCCCTGCCTCCTCCCGCTCGCAAATACGCAAGAAAGACGAGCCTGAGAGGGAAGAAAACGGGTTAGTTACACTCGTCGTCAATGCATTAAAGTCTTCATAACAGGGTTGCGAGCATAACAGAATTCAACGGAATATAAAACCGCACACCCAGGAAGATGACAACTAACACAATTCCCATGAAATATCAGTTGTGTTCAAAATAAGATATGCTTTATTTTGGCAAATGCCGCCAGATATCTTGAGGTGCATTTACACAGAGGCGGCACACATGCACTGAAATTATAATTGCAGACAAAATGTCATGAAATTATTGTGAATATTTAATAATGTTATAAATCAAATAGTAAAATTGTTAAGTATTTGACTAAATATTCTAAGCCCCCTAACGTGGCTCTAAAGACGTCTTTGCTTTTAATATAAGGGCAAATCCAGCGTTATGGATGTGACATATAAATCCTTAGAGAATGTATGTGCTACCGAACCACATGTTTATATTTTAATATAACCTTTGTTGATAGAGTCTAAACATCAGAAAAATATCAGTGTATGCATGAGTTTTCAATGTTAAAAAAAGGAAATAATTATGCGTTACGGATGTGACAAAAAAGGACACTTTTTTAATTTCTGCAAATTAAAACGCACAAACCAGACGCAGTTATACCAAACAAATAGAGAAGCGATGGCTCTACACAGAACATGTAATTGTTACTTTGTTTTAATTTTGATGTGTTTATTTATGACGACTGTTTATGTACTGTTATGGATGTGACAAGCCTGAAAATAGCACTTACCGGACTGTGGAAACCCTGATAGCACACGTCCATCTAGGAGACGTCTATTTGACGTCTGCTTTTACATCTGCAAGACGTATTTTTTACGTAGTTTGCACATCTGCAATACGTCTATTGGACGTTTCCTTTCAGATGTCAAATGGACGTCTATTAGATGTCTTTAAGATGTTTGTGATTTAGTATGTATGTAAAACTGACATCTTCCAGACGTCTACCAGACGTTTGTACACAGCAGTTCCTTTCCAGATCAAGAGATCTTTAACAGACATCTTGCAGATGTACATATGCTATCTGGGAAATCATTCACTAAAAATAAATTTACCTTGATAACACACGTCCATCTAGGAGACGTCTATTTGACGTCTGCATTTACATCTGCAAGATAACTGCAAGACGTAGTTTGCTCATCTGCAATACGTCTATTGGACGTTTCCTATCAGATGTCAAATAGACGTTTATTAGATGTCTTTAAGATGTTTATGATTTAGAATGTATGTAAAACTGACATCTTACAGACGTCTGCCAGACGTTTGTACACAGCAGATGCTTTCCAGATCAAGAGATCTTTAACAGACGTTTTGCAGACGTACGTGTGCTATCTAGGTAAAAAATGCTTTAAAAACTTTAAGAGAGACCTCATGTGGATATTTGAACCACCAAATGTTGACATCTGTGCTATCAATATAGTAAAAACCTTTGGTAAAAACTTTATTTTTTCATGGTAAGGTTGAGCTTTGCATGGAATTACCCATAAGGTAACACTGCATTAAAAACGGGTGTCAGTTGTTAACACTGTGCCTAGTTTACAGAAGTCTTTTTGTCTGTAATTGGCATTTTGATACTACAGAAGTCAGAGAATTGCTCTGTGATTGTAGGTTGATTGACAGATGATTCATTCATTCACTCGTAAAATAGCTGTGTATGTTGACCACTTTCTCATTTAGACTATTAGACTAGAATGTATTACGCTTTGCCTTTTTCTTCTGTTGTAGTGTATTTATGTGTGTGTTAATTAATATCAGTCTTTTTGTGTTGTTTATGCAGCAGTGATTATGACATTATTACTTTATCTGCTCATGAGATACGCATTCAAGATAAAGGAAAATTGCTTCTGTTAGGTTAAAGATGTTCAGTTGAGCTCAAGAGAAGTTTCTAATCAATTGAAATTAAGATCACATGTTTGGGAGGGGGAAGTAATGCATCATCAAAAATGAAACAAGCACAAAGTCTCAAAAAGCAAACAAGCATCAAACACAGGGCAAATCTTTCAATTTAAGCCTTATTTCAACCTACATTCTTTGTATGTACAGTATGCATTCTAGAAGTTCTCTTGCTGTGATAAACAGGCCAGTTTTAATATTGCCACTTTGAGGAGGCTCACCATATTAATTTTCGACGGTGTGTGTGTGATTGGCTAATTCAGTGCCTCCAAAGAGTGCTAGCCCTCATTGTGCTCCAGCTTGTTCTCTTTTAATCGCTTTTTCTTTCTTTTTTAATTTTACACAAGAGATGCACAAACAGTCTCCTCAGCATTTTGCCTTCCTCCTCACCCTATCATTTCTACCTGCTTAATTCCCCTCTAACGGGCCGCGCCAAAGTCGTTAGCTGATTAAGGCTCTTAATTGGGCTCAGAAGAAAAGGGCGAAGACGGGGCTGAAGTTTAGAAAAACAACAATTTTCTTTTAGTCATTTTTGAGGGTCCACCTTTTTTGATGGGCCATCATGTAATAGTGCTGAAAACACTTTATACTTTACACTTTGTAATAACTTTCTTTAATAACAAAAACAAACATTACTGCTTTCTATAATGCTTAAATCATGTGTTGTAAAAATATATTAAAACACTTAAGAATGTGATGAGAGTTTATGCATATATTTTCATTAAATATTGAATGTACGTGACCTACTAATCTCATAGGAATAACATAATGTTTGCTAACGACTTGTTAATGAAAGATATTAGGGGGAGTTCAGCAAAAGTGGGAAATCAGGTAAAGTGTGACAAATATATCTCATGATTGATTGCCCTTTAAATATCAGGAGACAATCAAATGTAGCAGTCATTAGTAATTACCACAAGGGTCTTTGTCATTATGAAAATGTTTTAATTTGCCTGACGTTATTGAAGTATATGTGATCAAGCTTCATCATCCAATCAGCCTCAGCAAAAACCTGGAAAATTCAAAAACAAATGAGAATGGTTTTCATAAACATAAAGGCTATAGAAAATTATAAGAAAATCTATCTGTCTGTCTGCCTGTCTATCTATCTGTTTAGCCTCTTGTTTTATTTTTATATTTGTTTAATATGTTCCTCTGTGATTTAATTGTATGCATGTTAGGTGGTACGTTATGTCACATGGTATGCTGCATAATAGTATGATCCACGTAAGGAAGTTAAAATAGCGCGGCTGCATCCACAAATGTGTTTTTATATTACTTTTGCATTTGTTAACACTATCGGGTAGGTTTAGCGTTGGGTTTGGTGTAGGGAGCATTAACCTTTAGTGACACTCCTCGGATATTCAAGCAGCGTAATAAAAACGCAGCAATACAGTACGTGCCTGTACCAACATAATTAAAACGCGCCAAGGGTCTTTGTCATTATGAAAATGTTTTAATGATGTGCGTATGGAATCCACGTATGGAATGTGTTTTAGCGCCATTCTCTGGACATTTCACTTTGAAACTGCCACGAAACGTGCAGTATAGACCAATTAGGTGTTTGCAAACAGTGCTGACTTTTTTTTTGTGGGCGGAGCCTATCTGATAGCAGAAAATAACAGTTTTCAAGTGGCAGTCTATGAAAACCATGGAATAAAGAAGAAAAAAAAGCAAATCAGAGTTTGTATTTCAAAATTCTGACTTTTCTCACAACTCCGAGATTATATCTCACAATTCTGATAGAAATATCAACTCGTCATTCTCTCTTTTGAGTTTATATTCCACACTTCTGACTTTTTTTTTCCCTCAGAATGAATTAACATACTCAATATTTATGAGTTAAATCGAGTTATGATTTCCGAAATACGAGATATAAAATTGCATTCTCAAGAAAAAAAAGTCAGAATTATGAGATAAAATAGGTAATGTAAAATGTTATAGGTTTAAATAGTATTTCATGCTGTAACTGTAAGGCTAATATAATATGTCCCCTATGAATTGCATATGTGAATATTATGTAGACCTATTGTTTAAATCAAATAAAAGTAGATTAATCATAGCAGGTTTAAAGGAGAAGTCCACTTCCAGAACAACAATTTACAAATAATTTACTCACCTCTTGTCATCCACGATGTTCATGTCAAATAATTGTATTATTTTTATTAAAATAACCAATTGTTACGCTAGATATGACACTTCTTCTTCGGCTGGGATCGTTTACATTGCATTTGGGATCATTTGAAGCTGCATTTAAACTGCCTTTTGGAAGTTCAAAATCGGGGCACCGTAGCAGTCCATTATATGTGGAAAAATGCTGAAATGTTTTCCTCAAAACACATAATTTCTTCACGACTGAAGAAAGAAAGACATGAACATCTTGAATGACAAGGGGGCGAGTAAATAATTTGTAAATTGTTGCTCTGGAAGTGGACTTCTCCTTTAATCCATTAGTCTGTCCATTTAATCATCTGTGTTTGATCGTTTTTGACGACAGTATTCTATAAAAATGATTTGCATTCCGATTCTGACATCCAAAGGCACAACAATAAATTTTATCTCTTATTCCGTATCTCTTTTCCTGCTTCGCTCCACTAGTTACCTTTGTTTTTGGCCACCACAATGTGACATAACTGACGTCTACTCAAAATTGGTCTATTACAGTGTTGCAGAAATGTATATACAGGCGTATATTTTCATGAGCCTGGGTTGCAGAAAGAGTTTGTCTTCATTATTAATTTTATTCATTAATCATCATACTATTATGTGTTAAAGCCATACATCATATCATACAACATTTAAAGTCTAAACATCTGCTAATAGCCCATAGCTGTGCTAAAACACAAACATGAGGTTACATACAGAATGGTAATTTAAGTGTCCCGTACATGTGTGAAACAGCAGCAATAAAAAAGCATGCAGGTGTATAGTATTCATTTAATAAATTTAGATTTGAAAAGAAGCTTTTGTAGGCAATCCTGTTGCATCTTACAGGAAAATCCAGCTCAACTCCTCTAATAATATAATTACATTATTACCAGCTGAACCAAGCAGGTCATTTGTGGTAATTAGCTGGTCCAAGCTGTTCTAGATGATTAATCAGTTGCATTGGCAGATGATGAGGCTGAGGACAAGCTGGTAGACCATCTTGGTCAAGTTAAAGGTGGTAGAACAACTTGAACCAGTAACAAACCAAATAAAATGTTCACAGATTTAAGCTGTTTTAACCTGTTTTTTATTTATTTATTTTAATTTAACTACTTAAATTGCTCAGATAGCGCTAAGTGTGTTCAGAAGTCTGTAAATGCAAAATTTAAATTGTCAAGTATTGTTTGGTAAATGTTTTTGGGGTTCTGGCCAAAGAAAAAAGAAACAAAACTGTCCTGTTTTACATTGCTCACACTATAAAGTGTCACCTAGTTAATCTGTTTAAGATTAGCTTTTACACTTATGCCAAAACTGAAATGTTATGTGCTTGATGCATTTCTATATATCATTTTCTTGAATGCAGAATGTTAGAGAACCACTGGTCTTTGTGAAATTTGCACCCCTGGCGATAAGGGTCATGTAAATGCTGAAAGTGAACTTAAATCAGTTTGTCTCTGATCTCTGCCTGACCTTGTGGTTTTAGTGTAGCGCCGCTGACCGCTCCCCGGGCCGCTTGTCATTAGGAGATGACTGCTTCTCTTTAGTGTGCTGCGCTGTGGGCTGAATGACAATAGAAAACTAATTCACTCCTTCTCCCGCTGACTGGGTGCATGTCTGGGTCATGCGGGACTGGGTGGAGTCACAGTTCAGTAAGGGGTCAAAGCTTTTTTAATGCGTCATTTAAATGTGAATTAGGTCAGGAGGTCATACGCGGGCGGCCTTTTGTGTGTGATGTAATGATTGAAACATGATATGGTTACTTAGATACTGTAGTTATTATATATGTGCACAGTTTATAGTATACATAATTAACCGTGCTGTGCTTCCT
>JAHKKF010491054.1:0-12466 GCA_019740295.1 Labeo calbasu | reverse complement strand
GGGAATGCGCCTCCCGATCTACATATATCCGTCTATGTTCGCGCGAATCATTCATGATCCAGCTTCACTTACAGCACAAGTGAGTATAAGCGTTTTTTATGAATCTTAGCGATCGCCTTTTTCTTATAACGTGGTAGTTAGGAAGTTTAGCGGCTAAACGCAGCTAAAAGTGGCTAATGTAAACAACACCGTCTTTCAACAGAGAGAAGAGAGGGGCGGGGCGAGCAGAGCTCATTTGCATTTAAAGGAACAACCCCTTAGAATGAGATGATTTTTGCTGAGCTCATTTTGACAAGGTAAAAAGGGTGTTGTTTTACAAAACCATTGAGAATTTTTAATCAAAGTAAATTAGAGACTTTTCATTAAGACCCTAAAGAATCATATCAACTTGTGGAAAATGGGCATCTGATGACCCCTTTAAAATATTTAAATTGGAGCACAATTAGTGTCAAAAATACTTTTTGTAACATGATCTACGAAGGTATATTAGTGTCAAAACAGTGTTGTCAAATGTATCCCACTCACTCACGCAGGTGCGGACGGCGATCTGTGGCGCTCGTGGCGCTGGGTGTCGCGCGTGTGTAACCTGCGGGAGCTGCGCAGACGCCTGCAGACGCGGCGGCCGGAGGACGGCGGGAACAACGTGGTGCACGTCAAGCAGAAGCTCTACCACAACGGTCACCCGAGCCCGCGGCGCCTCTGACCGACTCTCGCCGGCGTGTTTCTGCTTGCTGTGTGTTTTTCACTGGTTTTGTGAGTGTTAGTTTTGTAGGGCTCTACACGTCACCGGGGGGGTTTGCATTTTTTAGACCAATCTTTGTGTACAGTGTCTGTTTTAGAAACACGGCATGCTGGGTAATCTTCAGTCAGGAGATCTGCTGCTGTATTCGGTGTTTGTGTGACATTAAAGTGACTCGTTTGATGGAGCACAAATGACTTTGGTTTCCGCCGTCAGATGATTTTCACTGTTCTGCACTGGAAAAAAATGAAATATATGGAAATATCACAGTGTCGCTTGTGTTTGCAGTCCGGATGGACTCATATTTATGAGAAGTTCAGTGTGTTTGTTGTCTCTTTCTGAAGGAGACTGTTCCTACAGGACAAAACAGTACAGTTCGTTCTTTTCATTTTTTATTAAATGACATATTTTGCTTAATAATAATTAAAAATGTATTATCTTTAACCCAGTTTCCCCATTTAGCATTTAAAATTCTACTTTGAAATGAATCATGTTGATATTTCATAAAGTTTTAAATAGAGATATTTGACTTAATACACTTAGTTTACATATAGTAGAAAAACACATTGTATATAATGTTTACGCATTTTACAGCTTTCTTATTTTTTAAAATGTGAACGTTTTTAGGTGTTGAACTTCTGTCTTCAAAATAAAAAAAAACAATGGTTTATTTCCCCTGAATTTACGTTTATGTATTTTACATTTAGATAATCAACAATTATTTCTTAAGATCATGTTATAAGTGGAAAAAAACAAATAAAACCTTTTGTTTGAAAGCTGGGCATGATGTGAACTTCAGTAAATGACCAGAAATGTGATTGTACAAGAAATGTACAAGGGAAATCAATATCATATCACTATAATAAGAAATCTGTCTGCAAGATATTCATGCTGGGGTGATATTTATAAATGAGTTTTGAGATTAAATATTTATGATATGTTTCGAAATGTCACTGGACATCAGTCCGTAAGCATTTCGTTCCTTTAAAAAGCTCCCGAAAGCATTGATTATTAATCCTTTGTTTCTACTAAACGAGATATGAACATTCATTAAACTGTACTTCACGTCCTTCGACGTGAATTGTGAACATTTCTAAATAATAACATCGCAGAATGACACGGATGTTGTTGAACGCGGGACTTTTAATTTGTATTTCACACAGATGGAGGGGCGAGTGACGGGGCTTTTATTTTGTTCCGTCCGCAGGCGGAAGCGGAAGCGCAGTGATGTGTCGGTGTTTCGGTGATGATGGCGGATAGTAACGATCAGTATGAGTCTGTTCTGTGTGTTAAGTCAGAGGTTCATGTGTACCGAATCCCGCCCAGAAGCTCCAACCGCGGATACCGGTGAGACGCACACCGATCAGCTTAACTAGTTCAACTAGTTTAACCGAGAGTCACACACGCGACACCGATCATATGATTCTCATGTCACTCTTAAGTTCCTGCTTTCACTAAGCTGAGTTTTACTATTACTATTGATTTGGTGATTAAATCACCCGGTTCTTTTATTAATCGATCACGTGATCGTATCAATAATGTTTCAGATCGCTTCAGATCAACTGCTGTCAACAACACAAACTCGCCACTCATGAATATTAATAAGCATCGTATGAATATTAATGAGTGAGATATGAATATGACACACATTATTCCTTCGCCGTTTAGACTGACTGCATTAAACACTGATACAGGAGAATGAACTGACATGTTTATGAAATGTGTGTGTCTTCTGCATGTTTTGTGTGTGTGTGTGTGTGTGTGCGTGTTTCAGGGCAGCGGACTGGAAGCTGGAGGAGCCGGCATGGAGCGGACGCATGAAAATCACAGCTAAAGGAAAAATAGCCTATATTAAACTGGAGGACAAAATCTCAGGTGAGCGACACACACATCTGTGTGTCATGTGTTCATGTGTACATGCGTGTCATGATGTATGACGTCATGTATGCTTTCAGGAGAGCTGTTCGCTCAGGCTCCGGTGGATCAGTACCCAGGATTGGTGGTGGAGGCCGTCACCGACTCCAGCAGATACTTCGTCATCAGGATTGAAGATGGAAACGGTTCGTGTTTCTAAACCCTGATTTTACCCCGTTCACAGAACAAAAACACAATTAGTTATGTTACAAAAAATGCATAAATATAATCTTTAAAACCTCATAAATTTTTTGTAATTTTGTTTTATTAATTACATATTATTATTATTGTTTTCTGAATAATATGTTTGTTCGTATTTATATTTATGTACAAATACAATTTTTTTTTGCATTAAAGTAATTAAATTAGCAACAGTGAACAGACAGTACCACTTATTCTATGATGATAAATGAATATTTCATCATACACACAGTATTACACAGTATTATTAATTTATTTTTCATTATTCTGTTTGTTTATAGTAATTTAAGTATGTAAGTCAGTGTAAAAAGAGACCGTACTGTTGCATAATTTTATTTGATGCAGAACTTATTCTACCATGACAGAGTAAATAATTTTGACATAATACATATATAAATTTGTGTCTGTTTATTAATAATAAACAACTAATTCATTTATTATTATTATTATTATTATTATTATTAAATTATAAGTAATGCGCATATTTATTTATTTATTGTAATCATGTTTTCCATGAGGAACTAATATGACAGAAGTGTTTTGTGTCTGTCGTTCTTTCAGGGCGTCACGCCTTCATCGGCATCGGTTTCGCCGATCGCGGCGATTCGTTTGATTTCAACGTGGCGTTACAGGATCATTTTAAGTGAGTTGTTCAATCTGACCTCTGACCTGCATGATGAGCGTGTTTCCTGTGCTGACGTCTTCGTCCCATCTGTCGCAGGTGGGTGAAACAGGAAAGCGAATTGGCACGACAGGAGGCGGCTCAGGTTTCGGGGCCGAAGCTGGACTTGGGCTTCAAAGAGGGTCAGACCATCAAGATCAACATCGGGGTGAGAAAGAAAACCGGCCTGGGTCAAAACGTGCACTGATGAACAGACGCTAAAATTCCGTCTCTCTCTCAGAACATGAAGAAGAAAGACTCCAGCGGTGCGGCAGCGAAGTCTCGTCCGACGGGCTCTTTACTTCCTCCTCCACCCGGAGTCAAATCTGCCGCTCTGGTTCCTCCACCCACAGCGCAGCAGACGACGCCCGCCGCTCCGCCCAGCGCAGGTGAGAGTGACACATTTGCATATTTATTAGTTGCATCAGTGGGTGTGGCTAATAAAAGCCCCTCCCTTTCAGGAACGCTACTGGACTTCGGAGACTCCGCCCCTGTCGCGGCTCCGCCCTCTCAGGACATGTGGGGTGATTTCACGGCTGCAGGCTCGGGGTCAGTATAACGATTACACGTCCATCCGTGTCTGTTTGTGTGCAGGCGTCTCACTCTCTGATGTGTTCGACAGGTCTGCTCAGGACTCGCGGTCGGGATGGGTGCAGTTCTAGCGTCCCGCGGCACGCGTGCGTGTTCATAAAGGGAACCGACGACTCACGGACGCTGTTTTCCCGCGGATGTTTTCTATGCAATCACGAGCAGCCGCACGGCTGATATCTGCTGCATTCCAGCTGGTGTTGAGTTTCAAACACATTTCTCGTCACGTGTGATGAATGTCGTCAGTATAGTCTCTCGTTTACCTTTAAAGCTGAAGCGTGTCCCCATAACGACCGTCTCCGAACAGGTTTCCAGAACACTGGACACATTTGTCGGCCTAACGCCCGACCCCGCCCCAAACTCAGTTGACATCCAACAATAGATAGTAACAGTGTTTACAGGAAGTTGCTGAAGCGACTTCCTCATAGTGACTCGCTGTCAGGCTGCATTTGAACACTCACACGAAAGACACGCTTCAGCTTTAAAGCTCTTCGTTGTGTTGGTTTAGAGGTTCAGTGTCTAAGAATCAGCTGTCGGTAAGGTTTTCTTTTGTTTCTTTTAACGTCTCGAGTTCCTCGTGTGTTTTATCTGTGCGTCACGTGACCTGTCTGACTCAGAAGAGCTGGTTTTATGTGTGTTTATAAGCAGATGATTTTTCACACTATATATTTTGAACTAACCCCAGACTTTATTCGCTTTATTTTTCCAGGTGATTACAGATTTATTCTTGATATTGTCAGTAATTAAAGTTCGAATCTTTCCTTCAAGTGCCTTTATGAAACACCTGTAGAATGTACAAATGATGGTTTATATATGAATAAACCTTTTCCTTGTATAGAGTGTCAGCTTTACGTTTATTTACGTTTACTTTTGTACAGTCATACACATTCATTCAATTTAATAATTGAAAATAATGTGTTAAATGTGGTCAAGTAAAAATCATTCATGTGTTTGTTTTATTGTATGGGTTTACTCAGTCTTAAGTTGTTAAAATTAACAATTTTTTCATCTCACAATTGTTTTTTTCTCCAATTAAGTAAAAAAAAAAAAAAAAAAGGCAATTGCAACTTTTTACCTCACAATTCTTTTCTCACAATTGTGAGGCTATATTTTACAATTCTGAGTTTATATCTCACAATTTCAAAATTTCCACGGGGGAAATAGAAGTGTGAGATAAAAACCCGCAATAAGTTTTTTTTTTTATTTTATAACGGACACGTCTTCCATAGATGTGTGCTCATTAACATAAGTAAATAAACATGAGTGTGTGATGGTTACCATGGTTGTGTTCTGTTGTAGTTTCAGGTGTGTGAATGAGAGCCGCTGATTTGTCAGGTGAGTGTCTACATCAGCTGTCAGTTCTACAAAACATTCATGAAAATGAATATATGCATAGATTAGAATTAATTTATTGAATCCGAAGTCTTTATATTTATTTAATGAGAGTAGTTGTTTTAATGTTGGACGTCTGCAGGGTTTTCCGTCTCATATTGTGTGCTAATATCTGAAGTGAATCCCGGTTTTGTATGTAAATCCCGTTTCATCCGTCAGTTCGGTGATTTGGGGTCTTTTATACGCGCGGGAAGTAAGTGTGACCCCGGAAAGACTCCAGACTGAGCATCACACACATAAACACACACACATCACCACACAAACACTTCCATGAAGAGACTAAAGCGTGTTTAATGGGATTTAATGCGGAATTAATGCCATTTCACCGGTAAGATCCCGCGTGATTTCCGTGTTCGGTCGTGATTTGTGTTGAACGCGTTCGCGGATGAAACCGAAATATTAGTAAATGCGATCGATCACTTGTATTACACATATAATGAGTGTATTAACATGATTTGTGTATTAATTTTGCCGTAAAACGTCGCGTCACATGAGTGTCGAGTCGGAGGTTTCAGGGTTTTTTGTTGTGTGACGTGTTTTTAAAGATATACGTACAAAATAAGTACTCAAAAAGATGTAAAAAGATATAAAAAGCAACAGATTATAAAAGCACCTATATTTTTGATGGGTTTCATGTCGTGCTGTGAAAGGGAAGGAGTTTGTAGTTCCTGTGAGAGATTTAAATTGTACATCCTGAATCCGCCTCAGGGGGGCGCGCGCGAGAGGCGCGTTCACGTCTCTCTTTGTGTTTACAAAACACTGAAAGCAACTAGTTAAATGTATTAATAAGAACAATAACACAGGATATATAAAATATACAAACCTGCGTTTCTTTTGGAGTAATTCCTTAGTTCATAATTTAATCTCTGACTGGATTTCAAATGATGACCGTTACTTTTGTTTTCATGGGGCTGTTGTCATGGTGATGGGGTTGTTAGTACAGTTAGTAGCTCAGTGTGGAATGATACATGTTAATAAAATAGTTTTATTCCATCACTCTTTGTTTCTCTTATGGTTTTATCTTCGCTGTTTCAGTTTCTTTTTTGGATGCGCGCTGCGCTCGAGCACCTGCACATAATCTCAGTAAATCTCATTAAAGCCTCCTGCTGGTTCTCTCTCTCTCTCTCTCTCTCTCTCTCTCTTTCTCTCTCTGTGTGTGTGTCTCTCATTCCGTCTTTCTCTCAGTGTGTTCGCGGATCTGTTCGGGACGGTTCGGAATAACTGGATTATTATCAGGATGCGTTTATGAAGTGGATTTCTGTTAGTGAACGCGCGAGAGTCCACGTGATTCGATTTCTCGAACGGCGGGAGTTCTGCGATTTAAATTTTAACGGATTTTTCTGTGATTCTAATGCTTCTAATATCGTAAGTTTGTCATGAGCGCTTCTGAAAACCCGAACGAGTCCAAACTTGAGGCGGTGATTCAGGTGCAGTTCATTTACTTCAGCTTTTACTTCATTATTATAATAACCCACAAAAAAAATAAGATGTAAAAACACATTTCTCTTAGAAATGACTAATAATTTAACATAAAAAAAGAGAAAAAAAATACATTTAATTGAGCATAAATAGTTTGAAGTAGAAAATCTGAAATAGTATTTTCTCTGTAAAACATACTCCAAAAATTGCTATTTTATTTACAACTTTAAAACATTTTTTTTTACAATGTGTGCTTGAATTATGTTGGTTTAATGTTAGTTTTGCTGGTTTAATTTTGTCGCATTAGTGACTCCGCAGGTGTGTGTTCTGATCTGATCTAAATATACAACAGATCACCACTGAGACCATCTGCTATAGACACACACTGTGACATAATAGCATTCCCTGTGTGTGTGTGTGTGTCAGAGGTTGGAGGAGAGCGTTCTGTCCGAGGAGAAGCGGCTGACGGTTCGAGGATCTTCTCCAGATGAACCTCCGGCCTCTTTACCGGCCCGTGTGCGAGAGATCGTCTCCAGGAACCTGAGCGACAGCGGTGAGACTCATCAAACCTTTGGTACACGTCACTGAGCCCCACACTTACAGCACTGACTGTCTGTCTGATGTGTGTGTGTGTGTGTGTCCATCAGCTGGAGGCATGTCGTCGGGTTTGTCGCTTCAGGACGAGAACAGGGTTCTGCAGGCGGAACTGAGTCGTGTGGAGGATCTTCTGGCTCACAGTCGAGCAGAACGAGATGAGCTGGCCATCAAATACAGCGCCATCAGCGAGAGAGTGAGAAACACACACACACACACACACTGATAATAAAGAGGGAACCTGTTGAACTTATAGTCTAGTTCTTCACAAAGAACTTGGTTTTAGTCTCCAAAGAACTGTACAGCAGATCAAGAACCTAAAGGCGGTGGTTCTAGATCAGATGAGATGATTGACGGACCGTCACACTGTTACTGTGCGGTGTGAACACACACACACACACACACACACACATGCTCGATCTTTTGTCTGGGTCTCGGCAAGGTTGACCCGTCTCCGTGGTAACGACGAGTGGAATGTAGTGGAGTGGCATGTTGCCATGACGACTGTAAACAGTGAGGGTCCGTCTGGACGACTGATTTATTCAGACACTTTCACCATCAATCTGAACAGGAAACGTAGAAGTGAACGTGAGCAGTGTTTACCTGTGATGTAGGTCGCCGGGAGGTGCTTTAGGGTTGCTAGGTTGCTCTAGGTAGTTTCGAGGGTCTCCTGAGTGGCTGATAGTAGAGCTTTGCGATGGATTGAAATAAAACTAAAATCACAAGTCTGTGATTTCATTCAAATAAAAGTTTGGATGTTTGAAAAAATTACACCAGCTCTTGATTTGCTTGTATATAATTATTTAACAATAATAACCAAAATAAAAATAATGCTAAGATTTATTATTGTTTTAAAACCATATTGACATATAATCACAACATTTTTGGCTAAATTGTGTTGCCATACAAACAAGCACATTAAATCTGGAGATTTTATTTTCAAAATGATTTTAATTCACAATCAAACCTTTTCTGAAAAATCGCAATTTGTTTTCCCCACCCAAATTGTGCAGGTCTAGTTGCTAGGGTGTTATGGGTGGTTGCTAGGGTGTTTTAGATGGATAATAAAGAGTTATGGCTGGCTGCAAGGGTTTTTTAGGTAGGTAGTAAAGAGTTATCAGTAGTCGTTAGGGTGTTTCAGGTAGTAAAATGTTGGTTACTAGGGTCTTTTGAATGGATGTTAAGGTCATCTGGTTGTTGCTAGGGGGTTATGGGTGGTTGCTAGGGTCTTTTAAGTAGCTGGTAAGGAATTATGGGTGGTTGCTAGGGTCTTTTGGGTGTTGCTAAGGAGTTATGGGTGGTTGCTAGGGTTTTTTAGGTAGATAGTAAAGAGTTATCAGTGGTCGTTAGGGTGTTTCAGGTAGTAAAATGTCGGTTACTGGGATCTTTTGAATGGATGCTAAGGTCATCTGGTTGTTGCTAGGGGGTTATAGGTGGTTGCTAGGGTCTTTTAAGTAGTTGGTAAGGAATTATGGGTGGTTGCTAGGGTCTTTTGGATGGTCTTCTGTTTGTTGCTACAGAGTTATGGGTGGTTGCTAGCATGTTTTGGGTAGATAGTAAAGAGTTATGGGTGGTTTCTAGGGTCTTTTGGATGGTTGCTAAGGTCCTTCTAGTTGTTGCTAAGGAGTTATGGCTGGTTGCTAGGGTCTTTTAGGTAGATAGGAAAGAGTTATGGGTGGTTGCATGGGTGTTTTAGGTTGTTAGTAAAAAGTGTGGTTGCTAGGGTCTTTTGGGCAGTTGTTAAGATCTTGTGGTTGTTGCTAAGGAGTTATGGGTGGTTGTTAGGGTCTTTTAGGTAGTTAAGGGTAGTTGCTAGGGTCTTCTGTTTGTTGCTAAGGAGTTATGGGTTGTTGCTAGGGTGTTTTATGTAGTTAGTGACAGGAGTGGTTGCTATGGTTTTTTGGATGGTTGCTAAGGTCTTCTGGTTGCTGCTAAGGTGTTATGTGTGGTTGTTAATGTCTTTTGAAGTGAGTCACTTGCTGCGTCAAAAATCACATACTTCCCTACTAGATGGTTTGCGAAAAACTGCGCCAAAACAGTAGTTTGTCTGAATTTATAGTATTGAAAACTTTTACTAGTACTAGTGCTGACTGACTCTATAATCAGCAGTAATGGTGTCGTGTGTGTAGTTGGAGCAGGCGCTGCGTTTGGACGCGGGCGAGGAGGGACTGGACTCTCCAGAGTCTCGCAGTCTGGCGCAGCAGAACGTAGATCTGCGCAGACGTCTGGACGAGGAGCAGGCGGCGTATAAGCGCAAACTCACGGCGTATCAGGAGGGGCAGCAGAGACAAGCGCAGCTCGTACAGAAACTACAGGCCAAGGTACAAACACTGATCTCAAGCACTCGCTGCGCACGCGTTCGCTCGGACGGAGCTCATCTGTGTTGTGTCTGCGCAGGTCCTCCAGTACAAGAAGAAGTGTGCGGATCTCGAGCAGACGCTGCTGGAAAGATCGACCGTGAGTAGACAGAATTTGCGTCATGTGATTTGTAATCAGTAACAGATTACCATGTGTAAGTGTGTCGCCGTAGGGTCAGTGTGACAGTAACGGCCACCGGCGGGACGAGGATGAGCCGAGCAGTGAGCTGGAGAGCGCCCTCATCCGGCTGGAGGAGGAACAGCAGAGGTGCGGCGCTCACTGAACTAATGCTAGCGCACTTATAGCTGCAGTGTTAGCGTGTGCTAAACGTGTTTGCGTGTGCGCAGGAGCAGCGGCCTGTCCGCCGTCAACGCTATGCTGCGGGAGCAGCTGGAACAGGCCGGACTGGCCAATGAGGCGCTCAGCCAGGACATCCGCAGACTCACGTCTGATTGGACCAAAGCCAGGGAGGAGCTGGAGCAGAGGGAGTCTGATTGGAGGAGAGAGGAGGAGGTGGGTGTGGCCGTCCGCATCACTGAAACCCGCATGAAAAGTGTCGGAGTTTGACGCGGTGCGTTTGTTCAGTCTTTCCACAGTTACTTCAGCAGCGAGCACAACCGTCTGCTGGCGCTCTGGAGGCAGGTGGTGGGCTTCCGCAGATACGTGTGCGAACTGAAGAGCGCCACCGAGAGGTCAGACCATGTCACTGCACCCACGAAAACACCACGCTGCAGCTGAAGCACAGGAAACACTGACGCTGTGTATGTTTGTCTGTCCGTCAGGGATCTGTGCGAGGTGCGCAATGAGCTGTCGTGCGCGGCGCAGAGCGTGCAGCTGCAGTGCGTGAGCGTGTGTGCGGCTCTGCGCAGTCGTGAGGACGGGTCTGCGCTGCTGCTGGAGAGAGAGACGGGTCAGCGACTGCAACTGGAGCAGCAGCTCAGAGAGACGGTGAACGAGATGATGACGCTGCAGGCCAAGAGCGACTCTGAGAGAGCCGAACTCAACACACGGTCCGTTACTGCGCACAACTACACGCTCACTAAATTAACTAGCGATCCGAAGGGAGCCATGTTTAACAAAGCTGGTTAAGATCTAAACTTAAACATATTTACTAAAGTAACTAGTTCTGTGAACAAAGCCCTGTATAATAAGTCTAGTTAAGGTGTAAATTTACATACGTTTACTAAATTAACTAGTACTCTGAAGGAGAGCCTGTATAATAAGGCTAGTTAAGGTCTAAGTTATACAAGTTTACTAAATTAAATTAAATGGTTGTCTAAAGGAAGCTAGTTAAGTTAAGCCTTGTATAATTTAATAAAAAAAGATCTCTTTTCTTTATTCAAAGTTGATTTGGACAAGTACATGGAAACTATGAAAAGCTCTGTTCATCATAAAGTAGTCGAAACTGCATCTGTGTGTGTGTCCTCTAAAGGTGTACATTTATTACTTTTTGTGAAATATAACTAACCATGGTTTTACTACAAAAAAACATGGTTACATGGTTACAAATTATGATAAACATTGTTAATTTTCATAAGGCATTTGTATTTGTGTATACTTTATTACTTTTTTCTTTGTTTTGTTTTTATAACTGTACTGTATTAATGGCTTAATGTTTTCTACTGTTTAATAATAATAATACTATAAAGAAATCAGAAAAAAAGATTCGCCCTCCAAAGTTCGATCGGAGCGCGAATCGCGAATCATTTAATTCACAAAATGATTCACGAACCTGCTCCGAAGTGGCGATCTGCATTAAAACATTCACAATACGCGAAGTTCTGATCTATATCAAATGTTTCGCGATCCGCGCTCCTAAATCCCACCTGTATAATCATTCACGAACCATCATTTCAGTTTGGGTCTTCTGAACGCGAATCATCCAGTACCCGAAATGATTCGCGAACCCATTCCGAAATTCCGATCAAAATCAAATGATTCGCGAACCATCATTTTAGATCGGAGCGCGAATTGCGAGTCATTTGATACAGATCGCAACTTCGCGAATCATTTTCGGGTATCGGATGATTCGCGATTAGCGAACCTGCTCCAAAGTCCCGATCTAAATCAAAAGATTCGCGATTTGAAATCCCGATGTGAATCAAAAGAGTTGCGATGCGTGAACCGATTGGAGCGCTTCGAAACAGTGAATCACTTTGCACCGTAGGTAAAATGATTGAGAGTTTCTAAAAGCTTAATTTCACCTATCGCTAATACGTGATTTTTAAAATCATTAGAAGCGATGTCAACATTCCAGCGTAAATGACTCACTCAATTGATTCGGTTTGTCTGTTCCTCAGGTTTTCGCGTCTTCGGTCATATTTACACGACACTGTCAGTACTACTACTGACTTAGCTCGCTAGTTTTATGACATTAACTGAAACAAGTGAAAAAAGTATGATGTTTTCAGATAAAATATCCATATTTCCATTCCAAAGATCCAACACAAATCTACTCCATATTGAGGTGAGGTAACCGGTTTACCGCTAACTAATTAACTAATTAATATGACGAGCTGCAGCTCAAAATACATGTTAGATGTAAACATTGTGCATTATGATGGAGTTTGTAGCTTAATTCACTATATTTGAAATAGTTT
>JAHKKF010491052.1:0-12886 GCA_019740295.1 Labeo calbasu | reverse complement strand
TTTAAAAATAAATTGAATTACAAAAATAAAATTATGATATAAAGTTTCTCCCCCCACATTTTGGAAAATATTTATATTATATTATATTATATTATATTTATGTAAATAATGCATAATTTAAAAATAAATTGAATTACAAAAATAAAATTATGATATTAAGTTTCTCCCCCCACATTTTGGAAAATATTTATATTATATTATATTATATCATATTATATTATATTTACATAAATAATGCATAATTTAAAAATAAATTGAATTACAAAAATAAAATTATGATATAAAGTTTCTCCCCCCACATTTTGGAAAATATTTATATTATATTATATTATATTATATTATATTATATTATATTATATTATATTATATTATATTATATTATATACTTTAACTTTTACTAAAATGTAATAAAACTTTATTTAAATAAAATAAAATGATAATATATTACAGTATTAAAATAACAATAAAATAATCAGTAAACTGTAAAATGTATGTACCTCTAGTGGCACTATAGAGCATTGCAATAAATAAATAAATACAAATAATACATCCCACATCATTTTACTGTCAATGGGTACAAACAGAAAATGCTACCCTAAACTTATACAGTTAGTTTAGCCAGCATTATTTTGTCTCTTATAAGACAAACAAACAGAATGCGATTGTGTTTTTCTGTCAATACTGTTACAAACAGTTTCATTTTGCCTGAAGTGCAAAATAAAAATCTATTCATCCACATAGAAAAGGCAACATTTCAGCAGTGAAATAAACAAATACACGGTACGCCTACTATGGGTAGTGCCCGTTTATCACCATCTTTCTTTCAACAACCCCTCCCAGGTGAACATCACGTCACGCAATTAATATTCATGAGCAAAGCTCGTAAGCTTTATATTGTGCTTCCCCCAACACTTTTCAGATCATTCCCACGCCCCTTGCCTCTCATAAAAATGAACACCAAACATGCAATTAGCACATCTTAGCAGAGTCATCTGTGAAACAACTAATGGAAAATAGTCTGAAGGAGTGGAGCCTTCTCTTTCCATGTGACCGTATCAACTGGACGACGGGGCCCGGCTGCATTTCCTGCGAGTAAAGTGAGAGATGTTTGGAGTTTGTGCTGGGGGCTCTTTGACCCCCTTCTCCACCCCCCGACACATCCAGCTGACTAACGCCATCACCTGTCAGAGTTCAGCTTAATTGAGGTCTGGCAGGGTGTGTATGTGTGAGTGCATGTGTCTGTATGGGGGTCCGGGTAGACAACTTGGCATTCTCGCCCCTCAGAACTGCACTCCACCTCCAGCCAAGGAGACTCACAGTTGGTCCCTGAGGGCAGGTCTAAGCAGCAGAAAGAGGGCCCCACAGCAGGCCACTGACCACCAAGCGTCGGATAGAGCAACAGATCACAAATCATCTGACCCATGACTCCTTCAGGGTCCAGGGGAGCAAACAGTGTGTTTACAGTTGTATAAAAAACGCTAAAAATATCCCCCCTTTCCCTGCGTAGATGACTGGGTGTTATTTTTCACTGGTGAAACTCATGGAGGTACAAGAGACGTCCACTGGGCACTGAATCTCAGCGGCCAAAACCGGCAGGTGTGCTTGAAACCACAGAGAATAATCAGTTAGACTGAACTAAAGACTATGATGAAACACAAAGGAACAAATGACCTACAAATGTTAAACAAAGGACTATTTCAGTGCGCAGCGTACGGTGTATATAGTGGCCCTGAAATCGTAAACAGTTAAAAATGAATTAATCTTATTCTTTTAGATAAATTACCAAGCGGCATTTGCAAAAACAAATTACACTAGATCTTTTCTCAGAGCTTCTTCTGGTGATTACATTTAACTAACTGGTCCCAGGGACATTTTAAATGGATTTATGTAGTCAGTTCTCCTCAAGTTTACACAGATGTAGCTCATCACATTAACTAGGAACATACTGAAAGTGTCCAAATGCTTTACATCATAAAGCAATAAGTTATGAGATGCTGTGTGGAACAGTGATTTTAAAACACTGGAAAGGGGGAAAAAAAAAAAATACTGTTCGAATCAATTAATACTTTTATTCAACAAGGACACATTTAATCGATCAAAAGTGACAGTGAAAACATTTACAGCTTAAATGTTACAAAAGAAGATTTCCATTGCAAATAAATGCTGCTCTTTGGGACTTTACATTTAAGAATCCTGAAAAATGAATCACAGTTTCCACAAAAAAAAATTAATTAATTAATTTTATATAAATACTTTTATTTTAGTGGTTTCACTGTATTTTTGATCAAACAAATGCATCTTTTCTGAACAAGCTTCATATAAAACATGAAAAAAAAAAAAGTTCAGTAGATTGTAATATAGTTCATTATTGTCTTAACTTAGCAAATTTGTGTGCATCTTACAAATGTCTACAACATTTACATTTTGCTTGTAAAATGTGCCAGTGCTGTATTTCTTACATGAATGTCACTAGGTTTGATACATTCTGTCCAAATACATTTTGGTGCCACTGTCCATTTGGTCTGCTATAAAAAAAAAAAAAAACATGAAAATAAAGTGGAGTTCCAGACAACTCTGAACTCAGAATTCTCCTATTTCCTCTATGAAAATAACCACTGGAATGACACAACAACAGACATCAGACTTTGAAAAAATAGGGCAGAATAATCAACCCTGACTTAATTAGATTACTGTATACGAGCATAATTTGATGTCATTTCCAATACTATAGCATAGGGGTGTAACGTATTTGTACCGGAAATTTTCAGTACGGGTCTTTCGGTTCGGCATGCATGTGTACTGAACAAGTACAGCATTTTTTCCCCCAGGAAATTTAAACAATAAATGCTGTTTTGATGGTCTTTGATATGGCATGAAATTTTAAGTAGTTAACTGTAACCTTATAAATGTAAAAGGGCTCCCTGTAGTTTAAGCATAAGGTGAAGTAGATTTTTATCACTAAGAAAAGTTTAATTATAACTAAATGCATTTAAAGAAGGCGCAACCTGTTCAGTAAGCCACTGTTTATTAAAAAAAAAAAAAGTTTACTTTTTCCCACTGCTGTACTGAAATCATACCAAACCGTGATGTTAAAACCGAGGTACGTAGCAAACCGTCATATATTTGTGTACCCTTACACCACTACTATGGCAACAAAAGCACTAAGCACTGAGATATACAAGCTGTGCAAAAAATAAAAAGTAATTATAATCAAAAAATAAAAAACTTAGTAATGTACACAGAATCACAGTGAAACAGAAGCCAAAAACATGCCCTGTTTCTTTTGAAAAGGCATTATGTTAAATCAAAATTCCCCTTGATCTTTTGACATATAAGAGGTCATTGTACTATAAAAAACATCTTGTAAGTTTCAGCACTCAAAACTTTCTCAGTGTAAAAACAGCTTATACTGAAGCCAATTTGCCAAATCGACAGGTTGTGCAATGTGCCACTTTATGAAGTAATAGTGTGGCTAAACACCGCCTCTGCAGAAGATTAATGCCTGCTTCTACATCACTGCCTGTTTAGCCCCGCCCACCGAGTCACATGTAGTGTAAATAACTAGAGACACAAACGCAAGTCTTTGTAGAAATCAAACAATAAAGATGGTTCCGAAAACAAGACGCTGTGCAGTGCACAGTGTCTACACACTGTCTTCCTTCAGATTAGGAAAGAGTGGATTTAATTTAATGTAAGTTAAGTTCCAGACCGTGTCAGTAAGAAATTGGTCTTTTGTTCACTTCATTTTACTGCAGATTTGTTTACAAACAAGGCACAATTTGACAAAGGATCTTCAGAAAGATTGAAATTACAAGGTCAATATATATTTTATTACTACATGGTCACTATTGCTTTTTCTGTTATTACAGATCATTTGATATGTACTGAGTAATTATGCTTTTTTATCTTAAATACAGCAGTGTCCATCTACGTTGGATGTAGGCTGTCAAACATACACAACTGTTAGCCAATCATAGCAGTACTTTTGAGTGTACAATCCGCCACGCCTACTCAAACAGATCGTTCTGATGATTGGGGTTGAAACAGGACAGAAAATAGCCTATTACTTCTAAATTCTGATTTTTTTTAATGTAAAAATCTTGATAACATTATAAGTGGACCTCAGAGAACAGTACAAAATAATTTAAAAAATGGTAGTTCATGACCCCTTTAATGTAATTTGCATTTATGCATTTAGCAGATGCTTTTATCCAAAGACTTACTGCATTAAACTAAGTTCAGGCTTTTCCAGGGAATCACACCCAAGACCTAGGCGCTGATAGCACCACGCTCTACTGTTTGAGTTACAGGAACATAATGATAACATTTTTTGTGTTATGTGTAATGATAACTTATTGTCAGATGTTTCTAGTGCAAACACCATGCTTTTATGTTTGCGTCAATTATCATAAGTCACGGCACCACCCTATTCTGTTTACGCTTTATCATGACGTATGACCGACAGGAACGCTTTGAGGTTGGAAGTGGGGAATTTCAACTCCAGTCTTCCCACCTCCAAATTGCCACAATCCCACCAGCTTTTCAGAAAAATACAAAAGAGTTCTTTTGAGCATCAATTTGGACTCATGAATATCCTGTGGGTTCACACGATTTGGACAGCTGACCTTGACGGAACACGGCCTACATAACTGTACATGTTCAAGGCTGTTTCACGTAGATTAAACATACCTGAAAAGTCTAACTAACACAGAAGCCTTCTTTGAACTTGGTGTCACCCTTGAGCTATAAGTTATTAAAGTCATTTTAAGGCAATTAATATACAGGACATGATTCCCCATTACTGCTTGATTTCTCTTCTAGGCGGTACTCCATTACAGTCACCTCTCTTTCTCCTTGGTTGAGCCCACTGCCCACGGTCTGCAAATTAATTCTGTCCAAATTATTCAACATGTCTCACGGCTCACCTCACAGTTTATCCTTATTAGCCAATGCGAGGGAATTATCTCAGCGAGCTCGTGATATCTGGGTCATTTCATGTCAACACGCCATTAAAAACGTACATCTCCTAAGTTTTCTACCAGACATCAGTTGAAGTCAAAGCAAGCTTACACCATGAGAAAATACTGGTTTTCGTCGCAGAAACCCAATAACAGCCTGGCATATTTTCAAATCTTGAGTGGTATAAACTCATGCGAGAACGCAGTTGTTCGGCGAGGCAACCTGCGCTCTGTCCCATCCCGAGATTTATATGAGAAGCTGTCAGAAAGGCTAACCAAAACACGCAACATGTGGATGTGGGCATTAATTCAAACTACCATCATAACATGCTCATCACAGCAGTGATTCTGCAAGGAACTGTCCTACTTTCTGCTCTCCAGATGCTAGAGGATTCTGCACATCGTTGATCACGTCCAAACTACATAAACATCCATATGGATACGCACATTTGCTGCAATAACTTTAAGCTTAGCCGTCACAGTTAACATTGTTCTTAGACAAAACAATCCTCTGAATGATGTGTGAGCGGAAAATAAATGGCACAATCTCAAAACCACATCAACATTTGCAGCACTCACTCTGTTGGTTTAAACAAGGGTTTACTCCCCAGTCTCAACAATAGCCTGTTGTCCGTCACCGTGCCTTTTCTGAGAAGAAACTTCTCGGCTAAATCAAACCCTGTAAACAAGAGAAGAAAAAGACAAACATGCATTACATTTATGCATTTGCCAGACACTTTTATCCAAAGCAACTTACAGTACATTACGTAAACATTTGGGGAATTGAAAACATGACCTTAGCGCTGTCACCACCGTGTTCTGCTAAAGGAACAACATTAGCTTTAGGCTAAAGAGATTTTCAGCAAATGTCGTCCTGTACAAACTGTTGAACACACATTTGTAGCCTTTTATGTGGAATGATTATTATTAGCAAGGCAACACTTATTATTCCTTAAACATTTTGGTTTGGGGCTTGCGCTAAACTTCTGCAATTAGTAGAGACTCTATTCAAACTTTGTTTTGTAGATTATTTCAGCCTTAGGTGAACTGTTAATATAGTTCATACTTACTTTCAAACTAAAGTTTGACAGAAATAACACTGACAGCAACTAGCATTCAAATCTAACCTACATGCTACATAGTATTTGCATATCACATTGTGATTGGTCTTTCTTCTTGCATTTATTTGTACATTAAATAGTGATTGGTCTTTTCTTTCTTGCTATCTATTTAACCGTTAACACTACAGTCCAAAAGTTTTGGATTTTTTTAAATGCATGTTTATTCAACAAGAATGCATTAAACTGAGTGACCGTCAAGACATTTATAATGTTTCAAAAATATTCTTTAAAAATATTATTTTATCTATTTAAGATCAGTTCTGTTCTTCTGAACATATCACAGTTTCCACAAAAATCTCAAGCAGCACAACTGTTTTAACATTGATAATAACAATAAACATTTCTTGAGCAAATCAGCATATTAAAATGATTTCTGAAGGATCATGTGACACTGGAGACTGGAGTAATGGACCCTTTTCACAAGCCTGTGATGACGTGTTTCAACGGTCATCATCACCATAAATCCTTTAAAGTTTTTTATATTTTGATTTTTAAAAATATGCATGTACATTTATAACACTATACTTTGTAATATATCACCTTTTCATCAAGTTACAAAAAAAACTAGTTAACGCTATGCAAGGTTGTTTCTAATGCCGCATCTATGGGAGGGACGGTAAATGTGACATTGTTCTCTCTTCTGACTGCCGATATCAGTCTAGCTCAATTTTTTCCCTTTGATTGAAAGTCATGAAAACACTATCGTGTATTTTTCCTTTTGCCATTTGAGCAAATGGGAATGCAGAAAATATATTTGTGGTACTCTCCCATTCACTGCTCTAGTTGGATTTTACCCAACTATGACGACTTCCGCTATGAGAAACCCAGAAATGTGAGAAAGGTCCATGATGCTGGAAAATTCAGCTTTGCCAAAGGAATAAATTACATTTGAAAACATATTACAATACAAAAATAGTTATTTTAAATGTAATAATATTCCATAATTTTAGTTTTTACTGTATTTTTGATCAAATAAATGCAGCCTTGATGAACATTTTAAATCACCTTAATCTTACCAACCCCAAACTTTTGATGGTATATCCATCTTTACACTTCACACATAACCATGATTTTTGTGTGCAGCCAACAGATAACAAACGCTCTGATACTGTATGTCACAGAACCACATTTAAAAAACTAATTTAAAACATTTAAAAAAAGATGTAGGTAAGCTACATCTTTGACCGTATTCTTTAGCTGGCTTGTGAGAACTGGCGTTTCCTTCAGGAAATGCAAAATTAGCTGTATAAATTGCTCTGTCAGCTTCAGCCATGTGCAACATTAGGGATGTTTTAAACAGCCAGTTTGATGTTTAACAGCACTGCGTGAGGACGAGCTGTGCTCGATTTCTATTTGTATATTCAGTATTCTTTGTTTGTACCTGTGAATTCTCTGTGATTGTTCACATTGGTATGCCATTTCTCTTCCAGCTTCATGGGCGGACATGTATGATCTGCAGAGGAGAGGAAGATTATGCGTTAATGAAGCAAGTGAATTGATTTTTAAAAACTGGTAATGATTCAGCTTATTCAGTATAGAAGAAACCACAGCTATAGTGTCACATCTTTTACTCAAGTGCATATTTCTAAGGCTATCATTAATATTTCTAAGGTTTGTTTTTGAAAATCAATTCTTGCAGAGTCATGTACCTTAAAGTCTAGGCTACAGAAAAGCCATTTTGCACAGGAAAAAAGATGCAGTTCATTGAAGTGGGTAAGTTGTCACAATGGGAACCTGCCATTAAACAGCCTTTCCCCTTGTTTAGGCATGATGTATGACATACTGTTTCCAAGTCAAAGCATCCACTTCATTTTCAAATGAGAATAATATTATGAGCACTATTCATTTTAGCACATCTTTAAACTAAGCTTTTCATAAAAATGTGGTGAACGCTACAGACACCAAGCACCAATATTTTATATATATATATATATATATATATATATATAAAGCATTAATAAAGGTCTGTCTAACTAAATTTTCAGTATGCAGATAAAGGTTAAAATCATGATTTTTCAGTAGTACTATAGCACACTACGAGTGTATATTAGAGCAGTTTTTTGTTTGCTTTTGGGATCTAATGGAGCATCAGGACCTGGAAACTGTAACAAATGACGTCAACTGCACCTTGGTTCTGAAAATATTTTAAGAAAGCCTTCATTTAAAGAGTTATAAGCCATGAAACAAATCATCCAGATAATCATCCAGGTGAATCACATTAAAAATTTTAATTTGAAGCAAAAAGACAACAGGTGTTAGACACTGGCTTTAATGAGGGAAAGAAATACAGTCGCCTGAAGCAAAAACAGTCAGGATAAAAATGACTATTGATTTAAAGGTGTTGATTATGTATAGAGAAACGATATATATATATATATATCATATATAACATTATTGCAAAACATGCATATTAATATACAAATATTCAAGGAATTTCAAAGCATAGGAAGACTATTACAAAATTCACATTGCTTCACAAGAGTAAGGGAGCACTAAATAGTTACTTTGGCATGATTAGCTTGTTTTTTTCTCCGATTGGCTGCGATTTTTTGTAGAATTATGGGTAATGTAGTTTTTCTTCAGAAATTTTGCTAAAACAACAGGATGAAGGCTACAGCAAAAGCATATATAACATTAATTAACAACCTTACAACTCACAGTAGTTCTGTCTTTGACAATTCATAAATCATTTTAAAAATCAATTCCTCTACAGATAAAATGAAAGGGATTTTTACATCCGAAACCAAACTGTTGCAATCTATTATAGTCTTTCAGTAAAACCAAATCTGTAAACAATTATACAGCAAAAATAAAATAAAATAAAATATCCAAATCATTGTTTTGGTTGACCAATAGGCTACTGTAAATTAATAAACTGTATAAAACTTAATTTTAAGCAAATGTGACAACTTGCCCCAACCTGATATTTATTTCAAAACACTGTCCTGAAAATATAATTTACAATTTCAGTTAAAATCCATCAAGCTGAAAATCTGAAAATTCATATTAAGCAAAACTGACAACTTTTTGTAACATTGGATGGAAACAAATAATGGTTATACGTGACCCTGGACCACAAAACCAGTCATAAGGTGTTTATTTTGAAATTGAAAAAATGTATTTCCATTGATATATGGTTTGTTAGGATAGGACAATATTACTATATGACAATTATTTGAAAATCTGCAAATCAAAATATTGAGGAAAAACCGCCAAATAAAGTTCTTAGCAATGCATATTACTAACCAAAAATGAAGTTTGGATACATTTACGGTAGGAAATTCACAAAATATCTTCATGGAACATGATCGTTACATAATATCCTAATGATTTTTGGCATAAAAGAAAAATCGATCATTTTGACCCATACAGTGTGTTTTTGGCTATTGCTACAATATACCCGTGATACTTAAAACTGGTTTTGTGGTCCAGGGTCACATACTCCATAAAAAGCCTACTAGTTACTGAGATCCTGTGAAACAACAAGCCTCAGTCTCCCCTCCCATGACATTTGCAGCGTGATATTGCTGAAGGACAGATTCTTCTTCATCAACAACAATTATCCCAAATAAAAAGGAGGCTCACACAGACACAAATGCAAAAACACACAAGCATATCTACATCCACAGCCGCACACCCACAAAACACAGCATTAACAGGAAATTCCAAAAATCAGCACATCTGCTGGCAAATTGCCGACTCTTAAGGAGACGAGACACATGCTGTAAATCCTCTCTAAATCTCTTCCTGGATGTCACGCTCGCACAGTGGATCACGGGAGATAGCAATTCACTCAGCTGGCAAAAATATTGCTTGCCTGTCCTCTTGTTCAGAGGACTCTCATTCGTGGGCATTTACACTGTGCAATAATATTCCGTAATCGCCTCAGGTTAATCTGAATGGGGCCAATAAAGCAATTCTATCGGACACATAACACCAGAGCGGATGTGTCCTGGTGGCTTCTGACTAATGCCACCCAGGTCAAGGGCTTGACGCCATGTCCTCGCGAGCAGGAATTTCAAATAGCTGCGCAAGAGTCTCTGTGTCTTAAAGGAGGGCGCGACGTCTTTCATCACAAACAATTCATTTGCATACAAGGATTCCAAACAAGAAGCTAAAACAGAGCGCTAATTAAAGGTGACGACAGCAGCGCTCTGCACCAGAGCGGTGAAGTCAACATTGACCTCCTGTATGGAGACGAACAAGGCTTGAAAAAACAAACAGATGTAATCGCTTCTAATCAAACCTTTTGTAAACGGACAAGAATAAGCAAACATCTTGGTGCGGACCTTTTGGTGACGGCATACATACCTATTCTCTCATTCACTGTCATTCCTGAAGTAAAAGGAATGGAATTTACGATCCACAGGAAAACAGTCCATCTGAGATAGTGAATCATGTCGTCTTTGGCACATGAGAAAGGGCCCCTTGAAAACCTAGAAATAGAAAACAACGTCACTTTTACAACTCTTTGATGCTCTTCTGGGTAACGCTATACCACTTGTTACTGTCTGTATGATGATTGACTGCACTGGCTTCACAATTCACTTACTTTTGAATGTTTTACTCATAAACAAATGATGAACTTCAATGTCAAGAACACGCAATATCAAATGAATGCTCTGATACATACAGAACATGCAGGAACAGATAATGTTTTGTAAAATCCGTCTAGCACTTCAATTATGTGGTGAAACGTCTTAACGCAAAATGTCAAGTGTGACATTTCACTCCTCAGAATAAACTCCAGGCCAGAGTAAGTTTCCAGCATGAGGTGCTTCTGGGGACCCAGTGCCAGATTCCTGTAAGCCAATACGATCCGTTACCCACCGCTGACTGTTGTTATTGAGCTCTTAAGTAACAGGCCAAACAAATTGCGCTAAATAATTAAACACTAGTGCTACAAGAGTTTTGAAACACATGCACTTTTAAAGGTTACAATCATTAGTGCATCTCTGCATACAAACATGTGGTAAACTGTTTGTTGTAAACTTCAAACTCAAGTTCAAAGTTTGATTTTTCAAATAAACCTAGAAAAAGTGATATATTTAAAAATGTTTTTCTAAGATATCTAATTAAGGCTAAAACAAATCAGGTTTTGTAAATAGAATATAGTATTACATGGGTGGTGTAATTTACACAATGTCAGGTAGTGACTGAAAACTTTCCACCTACTAAAATGAATAGAAAACATTTTAAAGTAAAATCACAGTTTTAACCACTTTTAAACAAGTTTAAAGACTTAAATCAAGCTGCAACTCATTTTAAGTGAAAACGACAGATTTTGTTTTGTAAAAATTGATGGAAGCATAATACACTTTTCTAATCACACATGCAAGTGTACTATGTGAAATATTTGTACTTTTAAACATGATTTTTTTTTACTTAAGATTAAGTGGACTGGTTAAAAAGACAACACTTTGCTTTCTTCATACACATTTAAGCTTAAAATCTGATTATGAAAAAGTTCATCTTCACGTCAGCTAATCGTATAGCAAAAACACAGAAATCTAAATGAAAAGTATGTTTTAATCTATGTATATATTCGATGTTAAGCTAAAGCTTGTGTTCATTATTTCATATCAGCATATTACAGTGTTCAACCAGACTATTTCATGTTAAATATCATAATTAATATAATCAAAAACGCTTCTTAAAAGTTCGTCCAAACTGACTAGCAATAAACAACAATAAAACAGCTTCGTTAGTGTTCTTAAAAAGCACACTTGCAGATATTTATTTACCACATTTGCTTACTAAATGTGTCATGTAGCCTACATGGTCAAAAGCTACTGTTTACTGCAATTTCTCTGTGTAACCGAATGATGATAAACCCAGCAATGCTGAACATTCAATCTCTCTCTCTCTCTCTTTCAAGTACACGAACGCCGACAGCACAGGACTCATAGTGGCGTGTTAAACTCAGATGACATCAAACATGATCATTAAAAAATGACACCGCACACATACTCTGAAAAAAAAAACACCTACAAAGTCACAGCAAGCAAGACAGATGAACACCGGCTACTTACATTTGCTGAGAAAGTTTATTATTCCAGCGTAAACACACAGCACAAGCAAATCCTGTTTGGCTAATTAGCGCATTTTAGGCAGCTGTGGGTCCAAAGCACACTTGCAAATAAAAGTGAGAATGAAAGCTCGTGCAGGAACCGTGTCCTTATTTGTCGCACTGCCTGACCCTCCCACCTACTCATTAGAGCAGCACACATCAGGACGGACAGGACACTCTGAGGGGCTCCCTGTGGAACACGCTACAGTACACAGGGTACTTGACCAATAGCAGGGGTACAAACTTTTCTTTCAAATTAGAGGTCCGAATTTAAATATAAACTTCATATTTAAAAATGTAGGAAAATGTACATATTTTTGTGCTTAAGTTTTTCACATTTTAATCATTTGAATATATATTTGCTTCTTAAAAGGAAGCATAGCCTACTGCATGTACAATAGTTACAATAGAATTAATAAATGTAACCAAAATGTTGTTATGAAAGTAGTTTAAGTAACATTTGTTATTTTCCTAAACTTTTGTACTGCAAACTGATTTTGCTTGGCTATATATAAAAAATAATATAAATATTATATTATAATGTAAATATATTATATTACTATATTGACTACTTCAGAAAATATTTCTCAGGATGTAAGTTGATTACTATAAAAGTCTTAAGCTAAAAATATTTAGCTAATAAGTGAAATAATTTTTGTAAGCTAACAAGCTAAATATAAGCTAACATGGAAAAATTAGCCAGTGTTTTGGTTAACAAAAATTGTAACTAAATGTAA
>JAHKKF010491049.1:0-14734 GCA_019740295.1 Labeo calbasu | reverse complement strand
TTGTTTTTGCACCCATTTTTCATGAGCTGAACTCAAAGATCTAAGACTTTTTCTATGTACACAAAAGGCCTATTTCTCTCAAATATTGTTCACAAATCTGTGTAAATCTGTGTTAGTGAGCACTTCTCCTTTGCTGAGATAATCCATCCACCTCACAGAAGTGTCATAACAAGATGCTGATTAGACAGCATGATTATTGCACAGGTGTGCCTTAGCCACTGCATTTGTTTTATGCAGTGCAACACATCTCCTTCATAGAGCATAGAGTTGATCAGGTTGTTGATTGTGGCCTGTGGAATGTTGGTCCACTCCTCTTCAATGGCTGTGCGAAGTTGCTGGATATTGGCAGGAACTGGAACAGGCTGTCGTATACGCCAATCCAGAGCATCCCAAACATGCTCAATGGGTGACATGTCTGGTGAGTATGCTGGCCTGGTCTGGATGTTTTCAGCTTCCAGAAATTGTGTACAGATCCTTGCAACATGGGGCCGTGCATTATCACGCTGCAACATGAGGTGATGGTCATGGATGAATGGCACAACAATTGGCCTCAGGATCTCGTCACAGTATCACTGTGCATTCAAAATGCCATCAATAAAATGCACCTGTTCATTGTCCATAACATTCGCCTGCCCATACCATAACCCCACTGCCACCATGGGCCACTCGAACAATGCAGTCAGGTCGAGACCCCGATGAGGACGACGAGCATGCAGATGAGCTTCCCTGAGATGGTTTCTGACAGTTTGTGCAGAAATTATTTTGGTTACACGAACCGATTGTTGCAGCCGCTGTCTAGGTGGCTGGTCTCAGATGATCTTGGAGGTAAAGATGCTGGATGTGGAGGTCCTGGGCTGGTGTGGTTACACGTGGTCTACGGTTGTGAGGCCGGTTGGATGTACTGCCAAATTCTCTGAAAAGCCTTTGGAGACGGCTTATGGTAGAGAAATGAACATTCAATTCATGAGCAACAGCTCTGGTGGACATTCTTGCAGTCAGCATGCCAATTGCACGCTTCCTCAAAACTTGTGACATCTGTGGCATTGTGCTGTGTGATAAAACTGCACATTTTAGAGTGGCCTTTCATTGTAGCCAGCCTAAGGCACCCCTGTGCAGTAATCATGCTGTCTAATCAGCATCTTGATATGCCACACCTGTGAGGTGGATGGATTATCTCGGCAAAGGAGAAGTCCTCACTAACACAGATTTAGACAGATTTGTGAACAATATTTGAACAATATTGCCTTACTTATTTGAACCAGGAATATACAGACAATGAATAAGAGAGATGGATGTTCTACATCAGAAAGCTGGTTACTGTGTCAGCAGCACCACACATATGCGTCATGATACTCTCGTGAACGCATTCAAAGAAGAAATTGTTGAATAAATTCTTTAATTTTGTTTTCTTTGTGCACAAAAAAGTAGGACTGCCCCCTAATAGTCGACTAAACATTAATTGAAGAGAAGAGGCTTGGTTGACCAAAATTTTATTAGTTGCTTAGTCGCAGAAAAAAAAAATTCACAGGACATGATGGGCAGATCGTTAACTGCTGGTCTATGTGGTAATATAGGAGGCTACATCAGGCAGGACATCCAAACATTAACCTATCATTCATCGACCTCAAATATGGCTAAAATATGTAAGTAGTAGCAACTCTACATTGCCACTCTATCACTAATGTTAACCTAGTAAAATGTGAGCTATTCAAGTGTCTGTGCGATGTGTGGTAGCTGACAGATAGAGGCACCGGTGCAGTCACTTGCTCTTAAAATACTCCATCATTTCTAGTCATAAAGATAAGAGTAATATGTCACAAGACCTGGATCACAAAACCAGTCATAAGGGTCATTTTTTCAAAATTGAGATTTATAAATCATCTGAAAGCTGAATAAATAAGCTTTCCATTGATGTATGGTTTGTTAAGATAGGACGAGATACAACTAATTAAAAATCAGGAATCTGAGGGTGCAAAAAAATCTAAATATTGAAAAAATTGCCTTTAAAGTTCTTCAGATAATGTTCTTTACAATGTATATGACTAATCAAATATTAAGTTATACATTTACAGTAGGAATTTTACAAAATATCTTCATGAAACATGATCTTGACTTAATATAATAATAATTTTGACCCATACAATGCCATTTTGGCTATTGCTACAAATAAACCCCAGCGACTTAAGACTGGTTTTGTGGTCTAGGGTCACATATATCTTTCAAATTTGTAAAATCTTGATGTTTATTTGTGTGCACTCACAAAATGTTGCACTTTCGCAAAATAATTAAAGCAAACAAAGGATGCACTTTCTGCCACCTCAGTCTCTGTGAACTTGAGTGCGAAACTTCAAAACTCTGTGTATACTTGCCTAGAAGAAACAAATATTCTCCGATTATGCAATCCGTATGAAAATGAGATGACGAGTCAATGTTGCCGACTTCATCTCTTAAGCCGAAAACAAAGAAAGCAGTAGTTTATCAATAAATTACTAAAACATTAATGCAGCCTCCTTGCTGTTTTTCCCTGACACATTCATAAATATTATATTTGCTGGTACGCTGGCAAGTTCTTGTGTGCTTGAGCACTTATTAGGCTATGTAGGCAATTAAAACTCATTATAATTATTGTTTATTAATAAATATGCGACTAATAGTTGATTAATGCTTAAAATGAACGACTACTAGTTGACCAGAAAAATCGTTAGTCAAGGGCAGCCTTAGAAAAAAATTATTTTCACAGCTTCATAAAATTACATGATGTCACATGGACTATTTTAACGATGTCCTTACTACCTTTCTGGGCCTTGAACTTGGTAATTGATTTGCTGTCTATGCAGGGTCAGAAAGCTCTAGGATTACATCATTAATATATTAAGTTGTGTTCCGAAGATGAACGAAGGTCTTATGGGTTTGGAACGACATGAGGGTGAGTAATGAATAACAAAATTTTCATTTTTGAGTGACCTATCGCTTTAATGCTGGTGGGGGTGCTAACAAGGACGTTAGCCTCTAGCTTCAGTCCTTAACATGCCTCTTGAGATCAGGGGAGTGAGATTTACCCATTCAGCTTTTACTAACTGGCCTCCACTACACTCACAGGCCTAAACCTCACTCCCGTCTGGGTCACGGCACCAGTGTAACCTCACCGATGCAGCACGCCGACATGAAGCGCCTTTGCGCTACGGGGCGTCCCAAGTTCTAATCCTGGCTCAAGGACCTTGCCCTGATCCCACCCCCTCTCTCTCCCACTTCGCTTCCTATCATATCTACCCTGTCCTATAACAATAAAAGGCAAAAAATGCAAAAAAAAAAAACTATTTTCCTTGTCATGTAAACTGTTCCTTTCATATGTTAAATCCAGAATAAAACTGAACCAACACACCCGTGGGTGGGTATGTCAGGTATAGAATTTAAACCGAAAGGTCAAACACCCTCTAAGGGCAAGTCTGAAAAACAGTTTCAACAGTGAGTGACTATCTATCAAAAACACTGAAGAGCATTTACTCCCTTCAGTCCACACAAACACTCAAATAAATGACATTTAAAACAGCCTGTTCAATCAAACACTCTGATTCCCATTAGTAATTATCCTTACAGATGGGCACACAAACACACACCTCACAACATATATCTCTTGTCTATAGCACCAGGTTGCATCTGTCTCGTTAGGAACTGTTCATGAAATAATTTAGGGGGTCATTACTGCTGCAGAGCCTGTATGCTGAATCACAAAGCAGTAGCAGGCTCTGCTTTCATGAGACAGTATTACAGTACTGGCAGAGGGCCCGGAGTCATAACAAAGATGACCTACTGTCTACTCTACAGCTCAGAGAAAACCTCTCTGCATCCAGATTCATATTCACATATCAATAAATCATAACTTGTGAATTGGTTACAGGAGGCTTCGGAGAGGTGTGGTTTTGGGTTACACTAGGGCAAACATTCCATTTGACAAACTCTAAACACACAACAAAATTACTAAAACTTCAACAAACATTAAAATGAAATTTTGGCTGTACCTGAGTGTCTGTAAAGAGAAACACCATGTCCTGGCCTTCCACACCTGCCATTTTGTAAAGCTTACGTAGGTCTTCATGGAAGCTCTCATAATTATAACCACGGCTCAACTCAATCTGAAAGCAGCGGTAACCACACATGTGAGCAGCCAGACGTGTTAGAGATTGCTTTCCTGTGCCACCCACACCAACTAATAGGGCATTTCCACGTTCTTGGCGAATCATGCGGGCAATTCTGTTGACGGGGGAGAGATGAATGGCAAGAAAAGAAGGTAAATTTGGTGAGTAAACAAAGCATTCCATTAGTAAACGGATCCAGATCCCCAGCCTGAATGGATGGGTCATCTGAACACCTGCTTTTGTGATCACCAGATGACAAGGCAAGCTGCTTGCTTACCTAGACACGTGTTCAATGGCATCTTGGAAGAACACAAGCTTGGTTTCCTTGGCAAAGGTCGTGTTGTAGTCATCCAGGTAGTCCTGAAGTACCTGCCGAATCTTCTCCATGTCCGTTAGATCCTCATAGACACGGTCAGCCTTGTCTACTCCAACCTGAACGATGTTAACAATAGGGCATTTAATAATTTAATAAAAAATATTAACTAAGCACTGTCATTAAAGGAACAGTTCACAAAAAATGAACTGAAATGAATTTTGTCATCATTTACTCACCCTTATGTTGTTCCAAACCTGTATAAGTTTTTTCTTATGTTGAACACAAAAGAAAATATTTTGAAGAATTTTGAAGAACCAAACAGTTGTTTGTCTCCATTGACCTCAATAATAGGGAAAGAAATACTTTGGAAGTCAATGGGAACCATCAATCGTTTGATTATCAGCATCTTCAAAATTCTTCTTTTATGTTCAACATAAGAAGTAAATGATGACAAAATTTTCATCTTTGGGTGAACTCAATTACAAAGGAGCATATTTAAAAAGATGAGTGACTGTTGTAGCTTTATACGAGTAACTAACAATTAAATATAAATACACAGAAAGCACTCTACAAAGAAAATATAAAACAGTGACAGACTGTCAGATGCAAAAAACATCACAACAGTCCCCAAAATACTTTTACCTTGATGAAATCTCCAAAAATGATGGGCTGATTCACAAAGTACATCGGCTCTATGTTTATGCTGAAATATTTACCTGTTGGACAAGCAGTTCAGGACATTAATGTTTACTGTAGCAAAAGGATGACAGATTGAGGGCAACACAAAATAAAAAGATCATTCTGATAAGTCACAATGCAAAACAAGAGGAATTATAATTTTGACCCACTTCCTCTGTCTAAAAATTAAAATTTCATACAATAACATTTGAAAAATTGTTTTAAGGCTGCAATTACATTTATTGTTACAGTATCAGCGTATACAACAAACCACCTTATATACACTGTGAGCATCTTGCAAAATTACAAATAAAATAAAACAAAACATAATAATAATAAACCTGTTTATTGACTTTGTGGACAAAATGTTTCTCTCTATCCATCTATTATAAAACATTTCAAAATACAATCTGTTAAAATGTCTGGACTAAGCTCCTGAAGATTAACAGTGAAAAGGATTCAAGGGTCAGGTGCTTACTAGCCATCTCAGAGATCATGGTATGAAAGTAGGTCTTGTCCTCGTTGTTGATGAGCCGATCGTGGAAGACACGTTGACACTCGTGACAGAACAAACGGAAGATCTGGGTTTGATCTCTCACTGTAGTTGGCTCACACTGCAGCATACCTGCACAGAAACACCCACACACACACATGCAGAAGCAGATAATGAATATGATTTTCTTTAACAGTCATACAGATGTTTCATTATATCTTTTATTTCATAGCAAGAATGCCTATTAGTAGAAAATCAATTTTATGTCTACAGATCAATGAACAGTAACAGATGAACTTGTCTGTGACCTTTCTTTAATAAAAATGTGCCATTTGGTTTTAGTTTACATTGACAGTATCTCTATCGAGAGTCTATAGTTCAGCTCCTGTATAAGTCCTAAGCCATAAAAGAACATTTTAACAACCCACAAGGTGCCTTTTCAAATTAAGAGAAAGCATTTTTATTAGTCATTTGAGAACTCTAATACAAAAGAAGCTCTTTACAAGCCGTCAGTGAATTTCACCTACACACCCTGGTGTTTGACCAGGTTTTAAATTATTTGTGTGCAATACATACAAAAAATGACAGTCTTCACAAATTCTTTGCAAATGTCTCTGTAAGTATGTCTTTGTTCATTTGTGTGTGTGTTTCTTACCCTGCACACATTTAGAGAGATCTCTGAGGTTAAAAACGTAGTGGGATTTGGCTGGTGTAGGCAGCAGGTCTACACTCATACGATGGTAGATCTCAACAGCAGTATCCACAATGCTGTCAGCTGCCTGCTTCACTGCTATGGAAAACTCAGTGAGGAATCCACCCAAAATTGCCTATAAACATGCACATACAAGAATAATAAGTGCACACAGCATGTGTAGAGCTTAGAACAGTAATATTTCTAAGTGTGAAATGTCTGAAGACTTTTGCGACTATGGACAGCTCCAGCATTGACTAGTTTCTGGAAATACTGTAGGAAGAACTATATATAATACTTTAATTTAATCCACAATGAAGTCACAGCAAGGCAGCAAAACACGTGTACATAGATGAGACCGGACGACAAACACTGAACTGAGACCAAGTTATAGACAGATGATACAAAGAACTAATTAGGACACAGGTGAAATGAGTTAACTAATCAGGACACAATGAGGTCAGGAAGAACCAAATATGGGCACAGGAGGGAGAAACCAACATAAACTGTTCAAAGGGGTGTGACATTACTCCCCATTGCCGAAGGCGCGGCCTCACGCCGTAGAAGAAAATAAAAACAAAGGAATGGATGAAGGAGACATAGAATGGAAAAAGTACGTGCTGGTGGTGGGTCCGGTGGAGGACAGACTCCCGGGAGGAGGACAACAAACAAAGTCCATGGTGGTGATGACAGAGGGAGGAGCCGAGGAGGAGATAGAAGGGTCCAGGGCGGATCAGACAGAGGAAGGAGCCAGGGTGGAGACAGAAGGGACCAGGAGCAGCAGGAGCCAGGCGAGACCCAGGCCGCAGCCATGATGGCGGCCCACGGAGGGAGGAGCCATGGTGGAGGAAGGGCTGACGACTCCATGGGGCTGACCGACGGCATCAATGCAAGTGGAGGTGGAGGCCGAGGCGGAGATGGAGAGCCGACGAGCCCAGGCGACACAGAGGATCCAGAAGGCCAAGGCGGAGTCCAAGGCTCAGGCGACTGAGGCGGAGATCCGGAGGTCTGCAGTGGAGCTGGAGGGACGAGGGAGCCCGGTGGAGCTGGTGGGCGACGAACGATGGTGGAGACAAGGGAGCTAAGAGCAGAGCGGAGCCGCTGGGTCAGAGGGCAGAGGCGGAGTCTAGGACTCGGCGGCTGAAGGCGGAGACGAGGTGGAAGGTTTCAGAAGAAACTCTGAAAGCACGCTGCGAAAGGGTCAAGAATGCCAACCAGCCATTTAAAGGTAAAGGTGCAAATTCATTGGCTGCGTAGGCAACATAAATCTGTTTGTGCCAAGTCGTATAAGGCTGATGAATATCACCAGTTACGTTAACATTTATACAGTATGAATCCTGTAAAACTACGGCTCGACAAAACAAATCAGATCAGATCAGATTTAATCACAGATCAAATCACATCAGAATTAGGGTTGGGATTGTCATAGCATGTATTTCCAACACAATAGAGCATTAACCTTTTAGCGACAGTCCCCAGACATTTGACTTCTGTGCCATCGCACTACAGTACGTAACTGAAGCAACGTAATAAAAACATGTCCACAGTCACGTATTAAACATGCGTTTTAGCCTCACTGACTGGGCATTTCACTTTGAAACTGCCGTGAAACATGCAGCAAAGTATGTAATATTGGTGTTGCAGAAACATTGCCACAAGCATGTCCATTTCCAATGAGCTTGGGATGGTTTCTGCTCTCAGTCTGTTAGTTCAGAACTATGGACAGCTCCAGCTCTCAGGCTGTGAATTCAGAACCCAAGACAGCTCTGTTGCAATCCCTAATGAGCTACACTGCAATTAACTTTCTATAGGAAGCTACTAGAGATGTGAAAAACTGCATATTTTAAAACTCAGCTAGTCAGTGGGTTGTCTTAATGAGGAAGTCCAATTACACCGGTGAAGGGTCATGTCTACTGAAAACTATACAGATGCTTAAGGGATTCCTAAGGGTTATTCACATCATACACATGGATAGTATAGAACCTGACATGTATTCTTAAAAATAAAATCAGAATTGTTCTGATCCTCAAGCAATCCACATGTCTCATTAAGGCTTTTAACTTTCAACAGTTGTTTCTGGCCAAAATATAAGTCAATAATCCATAATAACACATCTACCAACATATTTGTTTAGAACTGTTTTGGATGGTTTTCACTTGTAAACAGTCCTTGATCAATGCATTTTTCTCTTTTAAATAAATTTAGACAACTGTTCTACTGGAGAAAGCAATATAATGATAGACTTGTTTGAAGTTCAAAACACCTTAATTATGGAATTCTTACAAACACATTTTTTAAGGTGTTAATTGATGGACTGGAGTTGTGTGGATTACTTGTAGATTATTGTGATGCTAAATTCCTCAGAATCTGTTCCAATGAAAAAACAGCTGAAAATTTTTCAGCATTTTGGTTTTATTTTGGGTGAACCATTTAATTAAATTCACTGAATTCAGAGATGCGACTATTCTGAAAGAATTTTAGCTTTAGTCCTGCCAGATTTTAAAGACTTTGACATCAGCTTGTTGCTGACGTAATGCAACACTCTAGTAAGTATAAAATGCATAGCACAATAAATATGTGGTAAAACAGTCCAAGCCCAGTAAGTTTTTTTTCATTTTATTTAAATACTGCATATCAATATTTTTCTCAACTCATATGCCAATGTTATGTTGCCTACTTTGCAAACACTCGTAAATACAAGTGAAGCATACTTTCAGCTTTAATATGCTGTCTAGGTAGGCAACTCATCAGGTTTTGGAACAGACTTTAAGTCAGCTCAAGATTATTGCCTTTTCTAAACCAACAGGCTGATTCAGTCTTTGATGTCTCCAGAATCATCAGGCAGAGCATGCAACAGCTTTAAAGGCAACATGATGAAACAGCGTTGGCAACACTTTGACTGTCATAGATATATGTGACATAATTACGAGAGAAACTGGATATTCAATGAGCAAAAAGTAGGCCAGGACTTGATTTTATCCAGAGGGACATGACTGGATGTTACATAGCCAGGTGGTTAGAGGGGAAATCATTATGTTAACTAAAAAGCAACGTTGTTTCAGATGCAAAGCATTTATTATATTTTGACACGTTTATTTGTAATAACATGTACCAGTGAATCAAGCACAACAAGAGCGAAAACATGTATTAGGAGAGTAAATGGGTCAATTTTGATTTCATGTTGAATTTAAAAGTAAAATGTTCATTCAAAATGAGTGCTGCCATATGTCTGACCTTAAAAATCTGTTTGAGGCTCTGCTCTGAGGGCGTTGGGAGGCACAGCATGCTGAAGTGGCGGATGAAACGAGGGGTCACCGGGTTTCGACCTCCACCAGGAGGCGCACAGGCTGCAGCTATGGTCATATCCTTAGGGAGGAGAAGGAGAGAGAAGGTGGTGAGTAAGTGCATAGGAAAAAATATCCAAGGGACATCATTTAACTTTTTTTGACACTTCCACTAATCTCATCAAACCTTTACTAGAAAAAAATTAATGTAATATTGATTAAAACCCAAATTAAAATGAGAGCATTCATGACAGCTGGAAAACCTAATGACCAATTACTCTTCGAATGACAGAAAAATCATTCAGGAAATGTAGCTGTGTCAAAGTCAAAGCAGAGTCATATTCAGCCACCAAAGGGCCACACTAACCAAGATGAGTTTCTCCAAGGGCAAAGCTTATTTGAGACTCACAAATCATTCTTTTAATCCTCAGCATATTCTCATCATATCATCATATTTCTGCCTTTTGCTTATTTATCAAATCACATATTTGATGAGTATTGAGGTCAACTACAACATCTCAGATCACCATATTTCTCTGTAACCTTGCCAAATCGCATAATTGTCCTTGTTTAAATTATGCACTTTTATCTTTGTTTGTATGAGTGTGTGTTTATGCACAGGGTTTACTTGATGCTGGTGTGTGAAAAATACATAATTAAGAGTCATTCCCGAGGTAAGGCAACATTACAATGAGAGCAGCTACTTCAAACATCAAGCATTAGTCCTGCTCATTATAGGATAATCTTTACAACATACATTATTTTCCATGCCCATAGAGAGAGATGTTTAACGATTAAAATGCTTGATAAAATTGGAATGTGATCCCTGAGGTTTCTGCACAAACTACTGGTCTCACAGCAAATGCGCAAGATTAGAGATGGAAAGCTTAAGGAAAGTAATTCTGGTTCTAGTTAACAATTCTGATTTCTTAATGATATTATTAATGACATTTTCAGTACACTCAACCCCTGACCCTCAGTAATAAATCCTAATTATACAGTGCTATATCAAAACAACACTACTACTGTGTAACTACAATGCTTTGCTAAGCTTCCACACTAAATGCTTAAATGCTTAAGGTCTTTAATGCAGGATAGATTGTGATTGGCTGTCAGTGTTTTTTAAGCTGGAAAAAATATATAATAGTGGAATCAATTTCAAAATGATTCCTCTGTGGCCTCATTGTTATGGCTGCGGACCTTATTACAACGATTATTAAAACTTTGTAGTTATCATTATTAGGGGCCAAGCACCGAAGGTGTGTAGGCACCTGTTGTATCAGTTGGCTCTTATTATTCTGCTTCTTCTTCCACTCAGGAAGTCTATGGCAGCCCACAGAACAGCCTGCGGGAAAGTTATGAAATTTGGCACGCAGATAGAGGACAGTCTCAGCATTAACCACAGCAAGTTTAAAGTCTCTAACTCAAACCCTGTAGCGCCAACCACTTGTCCAAATTTTCACTCATGTTTATGCTAATAACTTCTGAACCATAAGGTCTAGAAGGAAAATTCTTTTTCCTCTGAATCTTCCTCATGCCGAGTCAAATGGACAATTAGATGCAGAGCCACCTAATGGTCAGGAGGTATAAAAAATAGTCAAACCATACCCAATTTTCCCATGTCAGCATTTTGACATTTTGAATTTTGTCGTAAAATGCTATATTTCACAAATGCATTCACATATCATTACAAAATTTGGTATTTGTTTTCGGCACCATGCTCTGACAGGACTCAAAAAGTTTGACTCAAAAAATGCTAATAACATTTGAATAAATTGGCCTATTGTAATGAAAAGTGATCTCAATATATTCCTTGGGTCATGCTCAGAACAGAGATAACAATTTTGCTATAGTCAGCCAAACTTCCTGTCCACCATTTTGATTTATACTGAGAACCTACTTTCTGGAAATCCTCCTAGACCAGTGGTTCCCAACCACGTTCCTGGAGACCCCCGAACACTGCATGTGTCCATGTCTCCTTAATCAAACACACCTGATTCAGATCATAAGCTCATTAGTACAAGCTCCAAGACCTAAAATGTGTGTGTCAGACAAAGGAGAGATGCAAAATGTGCAGTGCTGGTGGGCCTCCAGGAATGTAGTTGGGAACCACTGTCCTAGACCATTGGTCCAATTTTCACCAAATTTGACTCTTGATCTGACTTATTTTCAGGCAATGCTGGCAAAAAGATATGGATTTTGTGTTGATACACGAAACGGTTATCGTTTAACACATCAACAAATTTTCTGAAATCATCCCAATCACTGCATGGATTTCATGTTGATAGACAAAACCATTTTTGTAACAAAGTTGAGGCATGCTGCCAGACTACGTCTGAGGCTGTATCTCTGCCAAGCTTTGATATATTGACACCAAACTTTGTATGTGCCATTGTCACCTCACACTGACTGCACCACATCAATTCAGTAACAGCACCAACCAACTGATCAAAAGTGATACAACATTCATTAACCATTAATAATGAAATGTTCAAAAACGCTAATAAGTTTGATTGCATTACCCTTTTATAATGAAACGGGTGTCAAAATCTTCCTTGGGTCATGCCGACAACATCGATACCAATTTTGCCGTAGTCGGACAAACTTCCTGTCTGCCATTTTGATGGTGTATTTGTTTTTGATCAAACCTACTTTTTCAAACTCCTCCTCGACTGTTGATCCAATTTTCACAAAAATCAAGTCATATCATCTTCAGAATGTGTTGACAAAAGTTATGGATTTCTTGTTGATAGACAAAACCGTTTTTGTATAGCAATGCAACAAAGTTGAGGCATGATGCCAGATTACATATCTCTGCAAAGCTTTGACATATTGACACCAAACTTTGTGTGTCACCCCACACAGAACACACCACATCGATTTCATTACAGCAACTCCTATTGGTCAAAAGTGATAAGCCATTAAATCATATTACTAGTGGTTGTTTTTATGATTTTTCAGCCATTTTCACTAAAATCATTTTAAAATGGCTTCAGTTACTCATTGCTGGAGTTGTCTGATGCTTGCTGCCATGCATGCTTCTGTAGTACTTGGCCCCTTAATTGCTGCTTGCAGCTATATTTTTTAGTTGTCATTATAGCTATGTGAACAGACTGGTTCAAAAATATCTCATGACACTGAGATCAATTTGTGAGCCAGATTTGTTAAAAAAGTGGCTCATACGAGCCATTTGTCCACAAATTAGACTACAGTGGTTGTGCTGTATGTTTGCTATCTGATAACACTGACAAGCATTTTTAGTGTTCTGTCCAGTGTCCACATGAAGAATGCTAACCTTCAAGAATCGAACTGAACTGAACTAAAAAATCCTTAAATGTTAAATGTTGATTTTGTTTATTTATTCCCAGGTCATGAATAAGAAACAGTTTTCAATTTCCAACTCTAGCTAGTGAAGTGAAACAAGGACAAGTCTTTCAATATCTCTCAAGGAAACATGACACGATTCTATTTTTTATGTGTGTCTGTTGCTTACGTGTATCTCCTTCCAGAAGAACTTTTCTCTGTCATAGAAGCCATGGAAGTCCTGAAACTGTCTAAGCAGCTCTATAGGGGGCTGAGAGCCATAACTGTCGAGTTTTGGCATATTCAGATCATCCACAAACACCACAATCTTTTTATTAGCAGGAGCACCTGAAATACATAAGCACATTTTCAGTATAGCAGTTTACACACCCGACCAAATCATACCCAAATGTGTCTTACCAAGTATATTTTTTCTCTTCTTCTCAAGTTTGGACTCAATGATCTCTTGGGTTCTAGCTGATGAAGTTTGGGCTGAGAAGTTGATATAGACAGGGACATAACCTGCCTTTTCCTGAACACTGTTCAACAATGCCCGTGCCACCACAGACTAAAATGCACAATAAGCCTAGTAAGCAATTTGTAGTGATGAACACATGAAAAACTTTCTTGCTTGACGCACACTTACAGCACATTAAACACACACGCCTTACCTTTCCCACTCCAGTGATGCCCGTAAAGAGGACAGAGTGATTGACAGATAGCAGTTTTTCCATCAGGTATCCGTACCTGACGGTGTCTGTGGTGGGTACCAGCATCTCAAAGAAGGGCATCTCACTGTTATAACTAAAGCAAGGAATTACCTTCTCCCATGGCTCTAAACATTTAGCATCAAAGTTCATATAGACACTCCATAAATCACCTCCACTGGGCAACTGTTACAGAGAGAGAGAGAGAGAGAGAGAGTTCACTCTAATATGTACTTTATGCCATTTAGAATGTCATTAGAACACAAAATAAGATGTTTAGCAGCTGCTGTTTTCCATGAAATGAAAGTGAATGAGTATCACTATCATATTCTGATCTCTAAATATTGCTCAGGTCCTTCATAAGAGGGTTTGTTTAAACAAGTATAATCAACAGTAACAGCAATGCTGTGAATCCACTAGAGTCTGAGAATAGACAAAGAAAGATTTCTTTCTTCTGGAGTCTTTATTATAAGGGCAGGTTCTAGCACCCTTGTTCATCTCAAATTCACCACTTCCTTTTCTTCTGCTCTCCACTCCTCCCCTCCTCCCTCACTCCTGTCTCGCTCTGTGGAATACTAATAATGACACTCTCCACTGCATTCTGACCTTCTGAAATAAATACCACACCTTCCCTTTATCCTTATACAAATGCCTGGGACATATTGTTTTCATTCAATCTATTTCCCATTAGATATTTCCATGGTCACATTTAAGAATGTAACAGACACACGAGACATTGCTGTCTTTATAAAAAGAACTGAACCAGTCAGGTGCTATATATAATTTACAATGACCTCTCAGTCAGGTTAATGTGCTTCTTTCAGGGTCAAAGCCCAGATGAGGTTTGCAGTGTCTTCAATGTTCCACATTAGTTATTTAACAGGAATAGCTACTGTATGGCCACTGAGAAAACATTATAATGGGACTAGAGAAAAAAAATCATTACCTTTTAGATTATGTAAAATTCTGAATACATTACGGCTATAGATCTGTGAAGAACCAAACATGTTCCTCCAAATTTTGTAGTGTCTTTTTCTGAACAAAACGCTATCAGAAGGCTGATGTGATTGTCATGAATTATGGCAATAAAACAGAAAGTCCCCATTATATTTATTGATACATTTAT